>UYYA01004200.1:0-12066 GCA_900624975.1 Angiostrongylus costaricensis | reverse complement strand
TCACTGAAGAAGACCTGACTCGACACGAAGGCGAAGCTGCCACGTCGAGACGAATAACAAGCGAGGACCATCGACTTGGATCATCGGCTCTGAGGAAGACGAAGACGTCGAAACGTTAGCCGAAAATAAATGTCATTATCAACCTCATGTAAGCTCATCAAAGAAAGCATATTGATTAGTAAATAATAAGTTAAAACTGTGATTATAACTAAAGCCTCTTCTTGACTGGGTTCATTGCCGATTTGGGTTCTCCAGATCAATACCGCTGACGGGTGATTGCTGATGGCAGAGATCGATAAAACTAGCTGAGAGACAGGCGAAACGAAGGACCCGCATGGTGTGGTGGTGAACGCGTCGTTACTTCCTGAGAAGAACAACAGCGCGTTCGCTTGTCACCGCAGACACCTGCGGTCTGGGGTTTTGCAAATATCTCACCATCATTGTAGTTATATTTCGCAATATACCCTGTCATTAAGGAGAGTAGACAGTAAATAATGGAATAAAATTTTGATTATTTTAAGACTACCTCTAGGACTGTCTATATTTTAATAGAGGACTTATTTTCGAGTTCTTCATTGCAGTTCCCTATCTACCTACCGATTCTCAACTTTATAATCAACCTAGCCTTGTTGCTAATCCCAGTGATCGTCGAGCCTATAAAGTCGGGAGTTGGTTTTGGGTTGTTTATCCTCGGGATTAGTGAGTTTTTCCTCTTTTATTTTGCTGATTTTTATCCTTTGCACGAGGATTGGAAACCGCGAGAAATGAGAGAAAAATGCTTCCATGTCGTGTCATTTTAGTGTTTTTAGCTTGTTTATTTTTATAAATTTTATGCAACTCAATAACTCGCACATTCAGCGGGTTACTATCTGTTCCAACGGCCAGCAAAAAAGCCCGACGTTCTTTTGAAAGTAGACGGTAAGTTCTCCTCAATATTACTACCATTCAAAAGTGCAAAGAACATAAAGAAAACAATAAAAGTGAGCAAAAATGAAAGAAGCGAAAGAAAAGAAACGTTAAAAACGGAACTGCGAAAACACACTGAGGAGTGCTTTTTGTGTCAACTCACAATGTTATCTGCCCAGTACTGCAAAAAGTAACAAAGCGCTTCATTTTTGATATGATTTCCGCACTTTCCACTCACACACAACAATTTCTAACACGTCTTAACGAATCGATAATAATTCTCCAGTTCAACTCAGGGGTATAGATTACTTACATAATTCGGGTACTAGGAATGTGTTCTCGGTTCTTTTCAGGCCTTATCAGATATGTATGCCAGCAAATATTCTGGACGGTGCCCGACTCGGCTCCATCCTACAAGAAAGTAAATAGTGATATCATTGATACGGGTTCGAAATCGAGAACTGAGCAGAGAGACGTGAAGGAGCTCATTTCCACAGTCTCTGGCCGCCTTTCCACACGGAGAACGCGTAAAAATGGCGCCACTGTACAACCAGGCGACGCGGCACCAGTGAATTTCCAGTAGTCATCAGCAAGGAAGATAAAATTTTCTCATCACCTCCAGCTTTGTAATGTCGGCATAAAACTGAAAATGAATTGTTTGTTCTAGTTGTACGTATAATCCTTTCCCAAAATGTCTGTTTTGACTATTGCGGACTCCTATAGGCCACACTGTTCTCAGTTTCTTAAAGATCAGCTTCAGTAAGGCTAAAATTTCTTTATTTTTTAGTTATCTACCCATCCGGGAAAAAGGAAAGACGATACAGCTTGAGCTATCGCACGTTTCCTACTCCTACTAACCTCTCTGGGAATGCAATCGCGACTTTTCTTCAATCTCGTAATTCATACAACATTTAATTTAACATTTAAGACGAGCTTTTGGAGAAATCGTTCTTGAAGAACCGCTGCCGATCACACACTCGGATCGTCTTTCAAAACTTAAACAGCTATAAGTTGGCTAGTTCTAAAAAATTTGTTAAAAATTTTATAGCTTGGTATTTGTATTCGCCAGAGTCCTCTGCATTTCTGTTATTCAGCGAATAACTTGAGCACCACTTTTGCGCGTCACTGGAATACTCAAACTTTATCATTAGTCGAAAAAGAACCAATTACCAAATCCTAGATATGCGTACGCCACTTTATTAGATTTTTTAAAAGAACCTAGTACTTGGATCCCTTCAATAATGTGTTAGTGTGGCTTTTTGCCGAGTGAATAAAATTTTCCGTCTCTTCTTTATGCTGAGACCTTAGTCCTTAGCATATAACACCGTTGAGAAACGGACTACAATGATCGGCCAGTTAAGACATTGTAAAAAAAATATGGAACCACAAAAGGCGGCGGATAGCACAGCGGTATTAATGCCCATCACCACAGGCAGGGTTCTTCTTCGATTCCGCTCCAGGCCACCCAAGCCTGTATGAAGCCCCGAGGACGGGAAATTTGGTAACTGACTTTTCTGGGAAAAAGCTCTCTCTGCAAACCAATTAGGAACGCTTCTGCTCGGCTATGTCACGTCTCCAGGGAGAATTGACTCAACCTGTATTTTACGACATTCAAGATAAAATAAACATTCTGAAGCAGCAACCGAAGCCGTAAGCAAAAGTAGGTAGATCCTCGTGGAAGGTGGATGCGAGGAAACGAATCGAATGTGAGAAGTGCTGGGATCCTCACAATAGACGTGAAGACGGGTCGTATGAAGAAAAATATGGAGTAGATTTATAAATGGGTTTCAAGACGGTGTATCTCAATGAGAATAGTAACTATCAAGGGTGTTCGTCTGGTGAGATTGCTAGCACTGCGTCATACGTATGGAATGTCGAAAAGGTTACTGCCCCATGATTGCTCACTGTTATCGTTCATTGCTATTTAAAACCATACAGTGTCACCCATCTGAAAAGAAATTTCACTCATTTGCTGACCTTAATGGTAAAACAATTTTATGTCTTTCCACTTAACCTTTTCTTTTATTTATTGCCTATTCTTTTTAACGGAAGGGTATTTGCGAAATATAACTACTATAATGCTGAGATATCTGCGAAACTCCGGACCGCAGGTGCCTGCGGTCGCAAACGAAAGCGCTATTGCCCTTTCCGGGGAGTAACGCGTTCACCATCTCACCATGCGGGTCCTTGATGGCACTCATCGNCTTAATGGTAAAACAATTTTATGTCTTTCCACTTAACCTTTTCTTTTATTTATTGCCTATTCTTTTTAACGGCAGGGTATTTGCGAAATATAACTACTATAATGCTGAGATATCGGCGAAACTCCGGACCGCAGGTGCCTGCGGTGGCAAACGAAAGCGCTATTGCCCTTTCCGGGGAGTAACGCGTTCACCATCTCACCATGCGGGTCCTTGATGGCACTCATCGATAGAACTAGCTGAGAGGCGAAACGAATGACCCGCATGGTGTGTTGGTGAACGCGTTACTCGCCGGAAAGGACAATAGCGCGTTCGCTATTTTTTTCTATGCTGCAACAGCTTCATGAGTTTTGATGGGAATGAAATCAAAGATTAGATCTGCTCACCCTTAGGGATTAATGTTCTCTTTGTATATTTAACTTTGGGAAGTGTCACTTTTTTTGTCATTGTCATTCATCTTGTCCATCTTTTAAGACAAGGTCGAAAAATTTTAAAAAGAGTAAAATTTTCTTCCTGTGTCAAATACTATTACGAATCGGGTTTTTTGGTGAACAAGAGACGAGCGCAACAAACTTCCCATTGGAGCTTCGTTGGACTTTAGTTTAACTATTGCAGGATCTATCCATCAAATTTTTTAATCTCCCAATTNAATGACCCGCATGGTGTGTTGGTGAACGCGTTACTCGCCGGAAAGGACAATAGCGCGTTCGCTATTTTTTTTCTATGCTGCAACAGCTTCATGAGTTTTGATGGGAACGAAATCAAAGATTAGATCTGCTCACCCTTAGGGATTAATGTTCTCTTTGTATATTTAACTTTGCGAAGTGTCACTTTTTTTGTCATTGTCATTCATCTTGTCCATCTTTAAAGACAAGGTCGAAAAATTTTAAAAAGAGTAAAATTTTCTTCCTATGTCAAATACTATTACGAATCGGGTTTTTTGGTGAACAAGAGACGAGCGCAACAAACTTCCCATTGGAGCTTCGTTGGGCTTTAGTTTAACTATTGCAGGATCTATCCATCAAATTTTTTAATCTCCCAATTCTGTTGGTTGGCTTCGAAATTGTATACATAAGTTCTGAAAAATTTTTTCAAGGAAAAGTTGCAATATTCCAAGGTTTACTAAGCCCTGAACTGTAGAAATATTAAAAGGACAAGCATTTTAATTACAAGGCCGACTGTCATTTAACCTCGGTACTACAATAGTCAGCATGTGTTTCTATTACTGAGCTTAACGGGGTTAGTAGAGACGTTTATTCGGCTAACGTTCCGGCATCTTTGTCTTCATCAAAGCTGATGATCCGAGTCGATGGTCCACAGTTGTTCTTCTTCTCGATGTAGCGTCTCCGGAAAGAAAACCATGTTGATTATTATAGCACCGAGGTTAAATGACCGTCGGTTTTAAAATTGTTTTGCTGTTTGCTATGTGCTAACTAAGAAAACAGCGACTGCTATAGGGTGAATTGTTCGTTGAAAAACAAGTTATTGTCCGCGGATAAACATATCAGCAACAGCCACCCTGTATAAAAGAACGTTGCAAGGTGAATATGGCTCATTCGAGATGTTCAGCTGAGGAGGAACCGGTTCAATGCGAAAAGAAGACGCCACATCGGGAAGAGGAACAACTGTGTACCGTCGACAAGGATCTTCGGCTCTGATTAAGACGAAGGCGACGAAACGTTAGCCAAATAAACATTCCCATCAACTTCGTTCTAGCTCAAGAATATAAACACCTGTTAATCATTTTAATATCTACAACTACTTACTTGATACTTTAATGGCCCGTCCTCATTGGTTATGCGAGCCTCAGCATAACCTCCATTTTTGGGAGATTTGCTGGTTAAGCTATTGTGGTTCCTTGTAATCCCAAGGTGAGTCTGGCCAAAGTGCGCTCTAGGTCTTCACCACCACGGGCACTCGCAGCTCTTGTGGTTCAGAGGAGGATTTGTCACCATGCGACTTTGATACCAAGACGGTGGTGGGTTTTAGTATTGGTTTACTCATAGCTAGGCCTCTTGATGGAAGCGCTGGACTCCTTCTCAGCTTGGGAGATCCTGCCAAGGGATGAACTCCTCGCTGTACATCGCAGTCCGCCGGCCAGGAACACTCGCAACCACGATGAGGCGGTAAACCATTGGGTGAACTACAACTACTAAAAACCACTATTTCCGTAGCGACAAGGTTTCTAATCGTTCTGAGTTTTCACAATCAGCAATCGTCCCCTACTAGAATGATCTAGAATGCACCACAGTACGAAATTAATACGTAAAGTTAGCTCATTTAGGATATCAGTATTTATTGTTATTTTCTTTCCATGATTCAAGACACCTTATGTCATATCCTGCATATGCCAGCACTTCTTGAATTCGACCCCACATATGCAATTCATGAATATATTTGAACTTTTTGCTTGTGATTTCGGAAGCTGGTTGAGGATTTTCTGTTTCATCATAAATGTATTTAGATTCTGATCGAGTTGTTTGTCTCTGGAGTCATTAAATAGCCATACTAGAGTATTCCCATGTGGGTTATAGAAAATATGCTAATTCCGGAAAACTGTAGTACCAATTTGCCTATCTCCCAGAAGGATGAAAGGCTTGCTGAATTCAGGCGAGCTAGAACGAACACCGTTGTGAATCAGCGCTTACGCGTGATGAACGGCATCGTTGCCGTCATGCTGTTCAGTTTCTGCTGTTGAAAGCAGTTCTGGAATGATGTGCATATTTGAAAATGTTCTGCTTAGTGCACTTGTTAACAATTTCGTGGCCTTCAAAGCCTATTTTTTCCGTTGCCTTTAAAACCCATTTATTGTGTCTTAATGGATCTTCATGGAATTCCTGTGAAAATATATAAAACGTCTTGCAAAGGAAAAAGCATTCCAAACTTTTTTTAAACCTCCTTCTTCGAAAATGACAGCAATTTTTTGACAGAGAGAAAGGAAGCCGATAAATTGGGAGTGGTCGACGCTACCAGGTACCTGGTAGGAACAGTGATCGGATTGGTGGTTTCCATGTCATCCAAAGAAATCCTTCATCATACTGGTTCGGTGGAACTATCATTGATAATATGGGTTTTGGCAGCAGTGCTGGCTAGCTTAGCAGCCATTGTAAGTATGTCAAGCTTAAAAGAGGTATTTTCACGAGGTGGAATAAATAATGACGTGCCTCTACACGGCGATAGCTCCTCTTTCCCTCTAAAAAAAGCTTCGCTGTGCACCACGTGTCTTAAAAATCGCTTAAAAAAGGGTAAAATTTTTATGAAGCATTTGTTAACTATATACTTGTTAAGCATTTCGCTTATTAATCCTCTACCTAATCTTATACCGTCTATCGTTTAAGCCAGCCATTCAATCATATCATTTCGCCAATCTCTGAACAAGTTCCCCATTAATGCACTTTATTTCCTATTGCACGTGTGTGACGCGTCAGTTTCGCTTCGTTATCTGTGCGTATCACTTTGCCACTTTGCTCACGATTTCGAACAAGTACGTTTTACTAAAAGATATAGATGATAGTAGGCAGCAACAAAGCGACTCATAACAAACAAAAACAGTTAGGAAAGATAACTTTATGGATGAGGTAGTGAGGGAGAAAGCCATAACAGGCCGTATGTGGAAACCCCCCTGATGTTCTCCACATTCGCCAGGTCAGCTTCATAGTTGCCCAGCCTTGTTCAAGCCACTTTCCGAGCTGAGATGGGAAGTACCCACACACCGATGCACGGCATAGCAAAATTCAATGTTCAGTGAAGTTATTTTGTCCTAGACAAATCCGGTACCAATTTCAAGAACCCGGAGGGATGACAGGTTTGGTTGGCCAGGAGCGGAATCGAACTAGCACGATGCTCGTTATGACCGACATCACTACCATTGTGCTATCCGCCTCTTTGGTTTCTTTGAGAGTGTTGATAAACAAATTCATTATTCTGGTGGTCGTTTAAAAGCGAGAACAATGCCAAACGTAGCAGAGTTTTTCACCTACATCTTTGAAAGGACGGTCCTAGCAAAGGTAAAACCATTTCAATAAAGCCACTTCTTGTTGGTCCTAATGCTACAGAATAAAGACAGTTATTCTGCTTTACTTCAATACGTCTTTTGGTTTAAATGCTGACAGCACAGTGCATGGCAATTCGTCTCACATAGGTGGCTTTACCAAGATAGAAATATAGTACCACTGATAGAAAAAATATTCATCGGCGAGTCGTTGAGCATCGAAGTTAAAGGGTCCGCTGTGGTAATGAAGATTTGATGATGAAACGGCATAGACACATGGTGAAACGAGATTGCCACGATATATATTAGAGCGGCTCTGAAAATGGCTGAATCCATGAGAACGTCAGCTTTGTAAATGAAGAGTGTCGTAACAACTACCTTTGTGATCATCGAGAACAGAACTAGCTAGATATAGGATTGGAAAGAATTGTATAATAGTAGGCAGCAAATAGAAACTAAACATTGTGATTTCAACCACAGCCTCAGCATAACTGGGTTCAATGCCGATGTGGACTCTCCAAATCAACCCCGTTGATGGGTGATTTCCGACCGCACTGATCGATGGAAATCTATCTGAGAGATAGCCGAAACGAAGTGCACGCATGGTGTGGTGGTAAACGCCTTGGCCTCCGGAAAGGGTAATAGCGTGTTTGTTCCCCACCGAAAGAACCTGCAGCCCGGAGTGTTGCAAATATCTCAGCATCGTTGTGGTTGCATCCTGATATACACGAAAAGTTCGGGTACAGTGTATTAAATCTCTTGTGAAGCACAATTTCTTGTGCGAATACGTTTGCGATGCAGGTAGATCACTCTTCGTTGTTTAAAAAACTACTGAGCTATCTGCTGACCGGTCAATTTAAATTGAAACAAACAAGCATGCATAGGACACAGAAACATAACGAAAAAAAATTTGAACCGAAAGTCACTATCCTCGCACAGGAAGTCGAAACGTCAGTGTATGAAACTCTTGAAATGTTTTAGATTAGTTCCAGAAATCCAAAACGAATCACAGGTAGGAGTGCCTTGTGAACACGCGTGACCTAGCTCCAGACCTCGTACTGATTTTATAACCTGAGCCAGACACTTTCTTCACTCATATTACTCCGTGCGGCTGTTCTCCACTAGTTAACTGGATAGCTGAAAGCGAATCTTTCTTGGATGTCGGACTGCGATGTATAGCAGGGAGATTCATTTTCCGGAAAGGTCAGCTATGCTGATAAGGAGTCCGGCGTTTCCATCACGAAGCCCAGCTAAGAGTAAATCAATACCAGGATCCGCCACCGTCCTCGTATCAAACTAGTCGCATGGTGTCAAATCTGCCCCTGATCCACAAGAGCGACGACTGCCCGTGGTAGTGACGACCTGAGGCTGGTAGACTTTAGTTAGGCTGATCTCAGGATTTCGATGAAACAATGGCTAAACCGACAAAACTCCGAAAAAGGGAGATTATGCTGGAGGCCGCACAACTAGTGAGGAGGGACCGTCCAAAAATCCAAGGATCCAAATGTCCACAAGGATTGAAAACCTCCGTAGCAAGAAAGGAAAGAAAAACACTCCAATTTTGTGTCATTTAATGGTCTTAGCTTATTTGTTTTCATAAATTTTGGGCAACTCAGTAACTTGTACATTCGACGGGTTACTATCTGTTCCAACGACCAGCAGAAAACCGATGTTCTTATGAGAATAGACAGTTACTTGTTCCCAATATTATTACTATTTAAAAAACCAGAAAAAAGCAAAAATAAAAAGTGAGAAATAAAAGAAAAAAAAGCGAAAGAAAAGAAATGTTAAAGACAGAGCTATGATAGTATTGAAGAGTGAATTTTGTGTTGGATGACTATGGTATTCTCTGAAGACTGTAAGGAGTAACGAATCCTTTCATTTTTGTAATGATTTCCACCCTTTCCTTTCATCCACAGCAATTTTCAGCACATTGTAATAAGTCGAAAGCAAGGCACGAATTAAAATCAGTTATGTAAAAGTAAAGTAAAGTAGTAAAATCAGTTAAATTGTTTACAGTAATGGAGTACCAGGAAGGTGTTCTCGGTTCATTTCAATCCTCGTCACATATACATGCCATCAAATATTCTTGACGGTGCTCGACTCTGTCTCATCTTATACGAAAGAAGGAGGTGATACAGGTTCAGATTCGTCAACTGAACAAGGAGATATGAAATAGCTCATCTCAACTGTCTGTAGCCACTTTCAACAGGACCAATGCTAAGAAATAGCACTGCTGTTTAGTCGGTTGATTCGGTTGCAACGAAATTCTACTCGCTATCACCAAGGAAAATGTGATTGTCTTATCATCGCTAGTTTTATCTCGTCGGAACAATAAATGAGAACAAATTCTTTGCTCTAGTTGTGTGTATAATCTCGTTCTGAAGTGTTTCAATTCCCAGGTTTCTTTTTACGTGTTGTACTGGTTTAACTTTGTTAAATGTTAACCTTTATCAAGCTCATGTTCCTTAATTCTTTTCTAGTCGTCTACTCAGGCTAAAAAGGTGTAGCAAAACCAGGTTGAGCTGCAATGGGTCAACTAGTGCTAATGATCATTTTGAGCACGGCATGTTTAAGGCAAACTGCCGATGCGGCCGCAAATGAAAAACTAGTGCATATGCATAAAGTGAGAGAGTCCTGCGAAACCTGAACGGTTATACGTTAAGTCCTTCTAGAAATTAGACCTAAGAATTTACAGTTTGTTTGTTATACACCGCGAGTGGAGTAGTGTTAATAGGATCCGCACATTGAGCCTATTGCTCATACTGAGTCGGGAACTCGCGTTCATGATTTGCCTGTGTTACCGTAACCCTCTATTTAGCTATTAGTGAAAAATGAACCAATGCATCAATTTTAAAACTGGGTGCATTTTTTTACAGGGCGCCTTGTGAGAATGTGATAGATGAACCTCTTCAATAATATGTTCATGTTGTTTTTACGCAGCGAAAAAAAATTGTCAGTTTTTCATTATGCCAGAACCTCATTCTTCACGACGTAATGTCATCGTGAAAAGAATTACAGTAATCGATGAATTATTGATTCATTAAAATGGCCCAGTAAAGTCATGAATGGAATTCGAGTGCAACGGCTCATCTCATTGAGAATATTAAGACCCGGAAAGTTTCTGCCGTGTCGTACCACCGGCATTGTGTCATAAATGTGGATTGCTCACGAGGTCACACCTTGCTATTTACAACCCACCAGTGTCACCCATCTGAGAATTAATTCTAATCTACTTATTTAGTTAAGGATTTCTTTCCTTAGTGATAAAATATACCTTCCGCGCTTCTCGCTTACTTATTTGTTATGAATTTCAGTACACACATTAAATTTCTCATTGGTTGAAACAACGTAACGTTTTAAAAGCTTTTAAAAATTGAAAAACCGTATTTCCGAAAAAACTTCCGGCTACAATTTTGTCGTTGGGCATGTCTCCAGTAAAGTGTTCTCACATTCGCATCTACGACTGCCCCTTCCGGTGGTTCACGTCTTACCCACAGCAATACTGAACCTTTTGCTTTGCGTTTCTGTCGGCCTGTCTCTTAACCTAACAGTGCCATCAAAATTCACTCATCATCGAGAATGGTGTAGAAAGCAAAAATCGGCATTGAAACAAGTTAATTTGAAGCGGCAGTCTGTATTCACAATTTATTTAGTGTGGGTATCACTCCAGTTTCTTGAAGAGGTAATCGAAGGTTCGAATGGGGTCTGAATTTTGCAAATATCACAGCATCATTATATATGTATGTCACTTAATACCTTGTCATTAAAACTTGTAGTCAGTAAACAAATCTTCCAGTAGTTTCCTCCTAACGGTTTATCTCCTCGTCGTGGCTACGAGGTGTTCCTGGGTGTCAGACTGCGATGTGCAGAGAGGGACATATCGCCTGGAAGGGCGTCCAAACTGAAAAGGAGTCCGGCGTTTTCATCAGGAAGCCTAGCTAAAAGTAAACATCATCAGGATCCACCAACGTCTTGGTATCAAAGTCGCATTGTTGCAAATCTCATTCTGATCCACACGGGCTGCGACTGCTTGTTGTGGTGACGACCTGGGGCAGGCTTTGGCCAGGCGTAACTCGGGATTCCGTTGAACTACATTGTCTTAACCACCAAATCTCTGAAAAATGGTGATTGTGCAAAGGCCCGCACAACTGGTGAGAACGGGCCGTTCAAATTTCATGTATCAAGTAGCAGGAATCTGTAGCTATCACATGTAGCTCGGATAGAGTAAAAATGGGCGCTTTTTTGTTGCCCGCACAACCAGGGAGAGCCAGCCATTCAAGTATCAAGTGTCAAGTAAGTAAACAAAAAGCCATACATTGTTCTGGAGCTGCTTTGGAAAAATGCTAATCAGTTCTCCATACGCAATTTAAGTAGACGAATTCTCAATAAGGCTCAGTATCCTGCTTATTCTTCGAACTCTTCCATTCTTTCCGTGCTTGTAACTTTTCTGCGCAGCCGAATTAGCTCTTATTCCTAAGCCTTGCACCCTTTACAGCTTTAGCTGCAGTTTATCGAATTCCTAAAAAATTTTTTCTGCCGTTATGATTTTGCCATGTTTGAAGAATTTCAGGTAATTTCCATCTCACAGTCAGTCACCATAGCCATTTGGTAAAAAATCGGTTTTGAGAAGGGTTTCTGCTTCTTGAAATTTCTCCAACATTCTATGCAACATCGTCGGATGTAGTAGAGAGTCACTTTTAGTTCAGTGTCACAGTATTACGGAGATAAGAATGGTTCTTGGTTTTCAGGAGAAAAACGTGACGAGCTCCACAACAGCGACTACTTTAATTTTCCTTTGTTCACTGCGACATTCACTGTCGTTTGCTTTCTAAATTTTCAGTCAGAATTTCAAAACTGCATATGTAGCTGTGGTTTTTCTGCGTGTTCTGGAAGCGTTGTGTTCGCATCTAATCCAAATAACACCATCTCTTAAGCACCTTCAGTGGTGGAACAGAAATTCTCAAA
>UYYA01004199.1:0-145570 GCA_900624975.1 Angiostrongylus costaricensis | reverse complement strand
ATATAATATATATATACATGAAATTTCGCCTTCTACATCGTCCTTGAGCGGTCGGCCATTTGTTCATACCTACTTTCGCTTTTTAAGTCTGTTTTAATATCGTTTCTGAAACAACTAGTACGAAAGCCAAACGTAGGAATCGTTGCCGTAAAGACACTTTTCGAGGATACACATCGTGGTGATGGCCTAGAAACGCCCTTGTATCATATCCTTTATACAAGTATATATATATATATACATATATATATGAATATATATACATGTATATGAATATATATATATATATATGTATATGCACACATATATTCACATATGCGCATATATACAGCACATATATATATATATATATATATATATATCGTTGGACACATTCAATATGACGGCATCACAAGTTGAGTTTCGGAGAAACAACTTAAACCATGAAAGTGAAGTTTTCTCCTCAGAATCAAACCAAGCATATTTCTTTTACTTTCAAAGAAGGTTTTTCAACTGCACCAGTAATGAAAATGACGATATGAACTATAAAGCGAGCCCAAATGAGACATCTTTGACCTGCTGGAGGGGAGTAGATAATGCCAATTGTACACTGTTCTTTAAATGGAAAAACGTACATCGACATATGAAATGACACTGTTCACCCACTTTACTTGCTATATTACACCTTTGACTTAAGTCTTTTCATTTTCGTATTTCGATCGCTCCACGAAAATGCTGAATGTGGGATTCATCACAAGACGTTCTTCTCCTGCATATTATAGCAACAGTATGCTAAAAATATTGGAAGAGGAAGACGATGGCGCATCTGGTTGTATTTTCAAAGGCCGGCTAGAGAAGCCGGTACTGCATCAGGAAATGATATGGCGTCGCTAGTGCTTGTGGATCGGAGGGAGCTGTTCTGAGACAAGATTGGTACCAATTTTCCAGCTGTAGAAGGATGATGAGGATGATTGGTTTACCGTAGACGTAAGATCGAACCAATGACCTCTTCTGCATTACAGGACATCGCTACCTATGGATTTTACCACTTAAAGAGGAAAGGAGGGTGGTAAGGGGGTAATTGAAACCACAAGCCATAAATTACAGAAATATCACACAAATGTGACGTACCCTTCAAGTGACGCTCTGTCACACCAATAATCACATGAATAGGCATAGCTTTCCTGTCTTCAGCAAGAATTTTGTAACGTGCTTTGATATTTTCAAAAACGGTTCGGTACACGGAACAACGATTAATCTCACCAAAGTCTGTAAAATAAGAGGAATGAGCTAGTATGTTAATGTATAAATTGCAGAATTGTTTATATGGCTGTTTACAACGTCTCGATGTAATTATTTAGCCCATTATTGATGACGTATAATTTTGTGACGGATTCCAGTTAGGACGATGCCTTGATTCACCACAGAAAAACGTTATGGCTCTTATTGTTTCGAATCCCTTTGCCGTTCATGTTGAGTTTGTTTCTGCATTCTTCATACACTCCCATACCACATCAGATCCGTGTTTCATCATAGCGATTAGAATAAATTAACAGCCAATCGGTACCCAAATTATCCCTTAACAAACTCGTTCACAAAAAGACTTTTGTACATTTCGAAGTAGAGAACAGAGCTTTACCAGGCGATGTTATCCACAAGGTCGGTGATAAACTATCGAATGATTACAAAAAGAGCATCAAGAGACATTAAGCGGTGAGATGAACTGCCCGAAAAGAACATAACCCGTATTTGACTCATCTCAGCCTGTTTCCCCGGCAATGTTTGGATCGTATTTGACTCCCGTCACAGCCAGTGTATTAATATCAACACAGAAACATGTCATTAATAATAGCAATATTGGAAATAAAAGCAAAAGATGCCTACCTCCTCCATACGTCCGACGTAAGAAGTGTGGGAAGGTTGCACTAGATACGGAATCCATAAAGAACTAAAAAAATAGAGTGCAATTTCAACATAGTGGCTTTGAATCACCTATGATTTCACGTGGTTAACTGATTTCTATCGAGTCAAAGTAGCTTGGGAAGTGGGATCGCTTGCTGCTATTAGAATTGTGGTATTCCGCGTTTAGCAAGAAGAAATCACGCTGGAGTCGTACTTAACTCGTCCAATAGTTCAGAGTAAGTCGAGTGAAGTAAGTTTTTCGAAACCGTACCTAATATGACCATGGGTGATTATACCCTGGAAATCACCCACTAGAAGACGTTCGCCCATTATCAGAAAATGTGCTTAGTGAAATTCACCCGTTTCTTTGTCATCCGTCTCAAGTGGACTTGTCTCGTCTTCCTTATTGAACCATACAGATTTTTGAACTAATGTTGTCAATTTTCCATTCAGTTTCGACTCCATATGGGTTGGTTCCGTTCCCAGCAAATGAGATATTCAGCGCAATTTATTTGAATTGCGGGCAAACAGGCAAAATTTCTGAGTGCAAGTCAAAAAGCAACCAGCTTCAGAGAAAACCAGAAGTTTTTCAACTCATCAGTCCTCTGCGATCCTAGCAGTTCTCTCACGACATATGCAATTTGGTCGCAAGTATATCCATTTTAGTCAATATCCCATCTCACCATGTCCTCTAGTATTCATGTGTATGCACATCTTTTCATACTACTTGCTCATACCAGCAACCTTAAGCATTCTACAATGGCGTAGACAGCGAAAGCATTCCAGTCTACATCACTTTGCTGATTGGGTATTAGAAATCTTTAGCCCCCAATTTATCGAAAAAAGAGTCCAATCAGAAGTATTTAGTTGCACGGGATAAAACTATATGTCGCTTAAAAGCATATCGCTACAGTTCTACAGCTTTTAGATCCTAACTTCCTGCTGGTTTATGTTTCTCCAGGTGGCACTAGGAGCAGTCGTTCGACTACCGGATGACGCGTCATTTCGCGTTCGTACCCTTTTGCTGCAGACGACCAGCACCTACCAGCACCTAACACCGTCCCGTAATACTATATTGCGTCGTGGTATTGCGAAAACTCTGGTACGGACCCTATTTATAAAACGTCCACTGTTTCCACCATGACTTCCTCTATACCAAAACGAAGTGAATTGTGCGCTTGACGAAGTCACATTGACATGCCAGTTTGTTTATGCACATACCACGTTTTTATAAAACGCAAGTGTTAAAAACGATTTGCACAGTCACATCGTTCACCTCAATAGATAAGAGAAGGATAAAGATCTCGGCGTTGATCAATCCCTGAGGGTGCGCAATGCATTCGACTTCATTAAGCACCGTTGGAGGTGATTGAATGCATATCTGGCCTTTACGATGACTCGCGGTAGCCTACCGATGTATCGAACCGGTGCTGCTATCCTCACAGACAAGTCTGGTACCAATTTTGCGACCTCTGAGGGATGGAAGGCTTGCTGAGCCACGGGGCAGGGATCGATCCCATGTGTGTCACAGTGCGCCTCTAACGACTGCGCCACACGAGCACCTCAGTAGGAGCGTTTAATATTGAAACAACGTCCCTGTGATTCGGTCGTAGTGATATTTCCACCAAAATAACTGTCATAGACTTGGCTTGTACAATTGATTCCAGCGAAAATACCCCACTTTAGCTCATAAAGCGAAATTTGTTGCCCTATTCCGGATTTATACATTTTGAAAGTTTCTTGAGCCCTAACCGTTCTCAACGTGCTCAAACCTATTTATTTCTTTCGTTTTGCAGACTTTTAACAGTACTCTTCCAGTTATGAGCTATCGTAAAATTCAAGAGCGCTATTAGACTGGCAAATGTGAAAACTTAACCGAGGGCTTTTTCTTGACGCAATTTTCCTTTATAGAAAGGTTAGGGACTCTTCGATGTTTGGTAATCTGCAGATCAGTTAAATAAGCTGCTTCACGGAAAAGCTTCATAAATCAACTCAACAAACTGGACCATGAGGAGCTATTCTGTAAAAATTCTGCTGAGATTTCACAGAAACGGGCCACCCAACCACTCAAGTTAACAGTCTACGCCTAATTTCAGCCAATTAAAAGATAAACGTAATCACAAAGACCTTTAATACATCAGTTTTTTTCACATTATTAAACACTACTAAACTACACGCCGCGTTAGAGCAGTGGTTAGAAGCACCCGACAGTACACATAAGATTGGCACAGCGCTTCAGGCTCACCAAGCCTTCCATCACCTAGGTTCGGCAAAGTGGAATCAGACTTGTCTAGGAGAGTAGCAGCACTGACTCGATATATCGGTAGGCCACCGCGAGTCAGTAAAGGCCAGATATGCATTCAATCACCTCCAACGATGCTTAATAAAGTTGAATGCATTGCGCATCTCTCAGGAATTGATCAATGCCGAGACCTTTATCCTTTATTTTTTCATTAAACTAATCTATTTTATCGTTAATGGGATCGTTTCATAGTAAGGTAGATGCACTGACATTGACATTGGTTCCGTAAATATACATTGCTGTCAATGAATAACTTCGTGATTCTGGGATTTCACAGGATATTGCCTTGTACAGAAATAGAAGATGCTGGACCTAAATGTTATAAATGACGATAAAATACGGATACTATTCTACTGTACTGTGAAAGATCGTTAGACAAACCGACTCATCCTTAGACCAACAATCGATGACGAACACGAAATCAACTGGTGGTTCCTTGTCAGTACCAGGTACAGGGAAGCAATGAGGATTTAATTCCTAAAATATGTTATCCATAAATAGCTCTTAAAGCAAAATAATGCTGCCAATAAACCTATCTACAACCAGACTTAGTGAGATTTCTTTTAGCAAACACATTACAGTTGTACTTCCTACACCTCTCATTCGTCTACATCTGGTCGGCTTCTGGTGAATCATTGCAACCGACTGATCAAATGACTCCCTGTTTGTAGAAATTGTAGGTATTAACTTATCACACTTATTGAAATTGATGTCCAGTCTGACTACTTGGACTAGAAATTCAAAGAGTGTTGAGTTTGATCTGGACTGATATAAATCACTAACGAATCATCTATGCTAGATGTTAACAAAGGTCAACAGCCAATATACTTAAAACCACGCGTTTTTCACTAGTTCCAGCTCTCTAGTTCTTGAAAACAATCCTAAGATAATATCAGCTCAGTGTTTATTCGGACTGGATTTTAACTATGGAATTAAGTCCCTGGTCTCAGTTCAAAGGCAGTTTAACCTATCAAAAACTGTCTAGGATTAAATACGATTTTCATCTTCATAGCAACTCCACCTAAATTCAGTCCCCTTGAAAGTCTAGAAAAATGTTTCCTTCATGTTAGTAAATAAACTAAATTAGACTAGCTATTTGAAGAGTGCAGAAAACAGCCTCATTTTCGGTGGAAGGATGGACGTTGTAGAATCTACATACATATCATCTATATACATCAATATGCCTAAATAAGATCTATAGCCGAATTCTGTTACAACTACACTACGACGATAGAAAAAAATAACGATGGAGATCCTCCACCACTGCTTTAAGCTTAATTTAAACGGGGTATTCTAGCAAGGTGACTTTATCGCGCAAAAGAGGTTTACCAACGTGCCACAGTCATCTTATTCGCATGACATGACAAGAAAACTTAGGTATAGGGATATAAGTGGTGAAGAGAAAAATAGGAATGTAAATGAATCGAAAGAAAACCCAGCTAACGAAAACCAAATGTGTAGCACAGACTGAATGGGAACAAATGGTCTTCAACCCGGGAAGACCGTTTGAGGGTCGAGTTTTTCTTGACACTGACTGCTGTGCACCTCAGCCATGAGTTGACGTCTCAATACCACAAAAATTCCGGCTCAATCGACATTACGCTGAAGCATTTCATACCTTCAATATTATTCACTGCCCTCTATAAAAATCCGGTTGAAACACTTTGAAACTTAACCTTGGATGTTTATATGACGGAGAAAGTTAACGATAAATAGAATGGAGAGATTGCATTTATACTAAGGGAAGATCGCCACCGCATTAGGCGCATGGATATCATTATGCATAAACGCAGCACTTCCAGAGACAACAGTCGAGGAGGAGCTACGTAGATGGAAGAGGTACCAGGCTCCGCTTAATTTTTATAGATGGGTCGACGAAATGCCAACTTATAGTCGCTCCTTATTGCTTCTTAAAAATGATCTATTGCGACCCATCAAAAGAAGTGGACATTATTTCACTAATCAGCAAACGGCTACAGTAATATGCTAGTATCTAATCGAACTACAGTCATAAAAGGTACAAACCCTTTTTATGTGACCTTGTCCGCTATTAAGAGATTGGACACTACTTATGCGGCAATTGGAGGGTTGCATCAGCTAATTCACATGAAATCTGCGCCCACGATAAGAATGACACTATAAGTAGATTTAGGACACTAAGCTCATCGCTACTTTCTAGTTGAGTTTACAGGGGCACCCTAGTTCTATCCAATCTCTCTTGTTGGATTTTATAGCCAGTTGATGTTACACTTGTAAATGATAAGCTCCATCCGAGTTAAGTCCTACATAAAATCTTACTTGTCCTATCTTATTCTGAACAAACAACATACCGATGAATGTTGGCTGACTATTAACAATAGTAACGCAGTTATATAAGAACTAGATCTCATAGTAGAATTGTATGGATACAAATGAGACACACTTCCCAATTGCTAGTGATATGATTTATCACTCGCTTAACCGGGATAAGATTTTTTACAAGTTAATGAATATGGTTGGCGACTGACATGTAAGCGAACGGCTGCGTTCTAAGGTTAATCACTCTTTAACACTGAATTCTGTCAGATTATGGATGTGGTACACCTACGACGGTGTGCGTTGACTTCGACGCGTCTCTTCTTTGGTGGTTTATTTCGCGACAGTTTTCTTACTCATCGTCATTCTTGTATTCTGTTGAAAGCTTCCTCACGACAGATGTTGTACCATGAGTCATTGTAGAAAAGATATTCCATCCAAGTAAAAGCCCACTCTTACGATTTTCGGACGAATTTGCTCAGTTTGCTCGCTAAGATACAGATAGTGATGCTTATGGGCAAGGTACAATACCTCTGGTGATAAGACTAAGAAGATAAGAAGCATCATAAGATGTTTATGTCGCACAAATACAAATACGTATGCCCCGTTGTCATTGGCTTCTATGCCAACAGAGCAGCAGAGACTGTACTCATGAAGAGGGCACTTGCGTTAAAATCAATGCATGTCGCGCTCAGCGAGCACAGATCGAGTTTATTAAGAAGTTTCGACGTCTTCCTCTCCGCTAATGTTTACGAAAATCAATAATCAATAAAAAATACACACTAAGCAATTCTTAACTATTTATCGGCTACGTCAGTAATACGTAACTCGGTCGTCATTTGATTTATTCACAAGGGACTAGTGTATAGTTTGTCCTTCCCGCTATCATTAACACTACTATCGTAAACGACCATCAGCTGAGCTCTTATCAATTTCTCAAACACATTGTATCCTTGGGAGATTACCGTCAGTAAACAACTGTATAATCCAAATATCACTCAGTACTTACTGCAACTTTTGCAAGGCTATCTTAGTCTCTTCATTGTGTCGAATAAAAAACCCACCGGCCCGATTATTGGTCTAGTAGAGTACTGCTTCAACCACCAATTTTGAAACCGCAATTAGATATTCTCATGTGTTGAACTGCACCCTCCCAACGGTTTACCGCCTCATCGTGGTTGGCAGGTGTTCCTGGGTGCTGGTCTGCGACGTACAGCAACGGGATTCTTACCCGCAGCAAGGTCTCACAAGATGAGTCAGACGTTTCCTTCAGAAAGCCCAGCTAAAAGTAAACCAATACCAGGATCCACCACCGTTCTAGTATCGCACTAGTCGCATGGTGGCAAATCTCCCCCTGATCCACAAGGGCATCGATTGCCTGTGGTGGTGACGACCTGGGGCAGACTTTGGCCAGGCTGACCTCGAAACTCAAGGAAACCACAATGGCTAAACCAGCAGAACTCCAAAACAGTGGAAATTATGATGGGCCCGCACAACCAGTGAGAACGAGCCATCCAAGTCTTCAAGCATCCAAGCAAGCTGAACTGTATATTGACTTCAATGATGCTGAGATATTTGCAGAACTCCGGACCGCAGGTGTATGCATCATTGAAGTTATATTTCACAATTTATACCCTGCCGTTAAAAAGAATAGGCAGTAAATAATACGTTAAATTGTATATCGACTGTTTAATTGAGTAGCGTTCAAGCATGGGTAATGTAACCAAATCTTACTTATTAAATAGCGAAAGTTTAAGCCAATGTGGTTCATCATTTTAATTCCTCTTTACTTAATGGAAGCAAAACAACCCCAGAGTACCAACGCTTACACACTTTCTTCAGCGGTATAGATTTACTCTATTTCAATTATGAACCTTACAAACTAATTAATTGATGATTCGATGTTTTTCTTCAATAAGCAGACACGAGGTTATTATTATAGGATCTATTAGAACACAATAGCTGATGTTTCGGCGGTTTCGCCTTCTTCAAAGTCTGGAAAGGTCAAATTGAGATGCGATCCACTCAGCCGAACACTTTCATAACCCCAGCAGATAAAAATTAACAAATAAATTTGCATTCGCATAAAAAACAGCTTCATTTAAACACCTACCGTTTATTTGTTGTAAGTATATCCATGGTAATTGCACGTTCGGAGCCCAGTTGAGGGTACGAGTTTTGTACACATCTCAGCATCCCTGTGATTGTTTTTACATAATCTACCATAGAAAAGAATGAACCAATATCCTCAAAATTGTTGACAGCACTTGCAATAGAAATCGAACGACGTACTTAGACGAAAAATTGGCAGTAAAGAAAAATTAAGCAGTAGCTGAGAAAACCCGCTGCAAGTAAAATGTTGAACTCCTCAAGCACCCGACAAGACCTTCTCCGATTTATTCTCGTAAGCCAAGAGCGTTAAGTATGGCAACCAGTCGACGTAATTATCCACAGATATTAGAAACTTTATGTAAAAAAGGAACAAATTCGAAAACAGACAACAACTAATACAAGCCTGTAGATTCAATAATTATTTACAAATTAGAAGTGGTCTGTACAGTAATCCAAGAGCTTAACAACAACGGCAATACATGAATCTTGTTGTTTGATAATTTAAAACACAAAAGTGCTTCCCAATCCCCCAATAAACCTTGGCACAACGAAGTCATAGAGATTAAAAAAGACTTAAGATATCACTTCATACAATCTTTCTTCGCAAAGCTGCATAGACCACCTAAGTCGGTGCAAATCACCAGTGGATATCGTAGAGAAGCAATAAGACAAACAGCAGAAAAAGTACATTCAAGATTTTCAACAGTGACTAACCATCACCGAGGATCTTGTTCTGGTGCTTTATTAATTCCTTAAATCGTTCATCCTAAAAAAAACATACTGAGTTGAAAACATAAGCTTCAAACTATTAAACTAACCTCGGTTATAGATCCTTTTCTTTCGCCAACAGGAGAACCTTGCAGGCTGCTTTGGCCCCACCCAAACCCCCCGACAGGAGAACCAAATATCATCTCACTAATACTAAGACGACGAGGACGCGGAACGTCAACATGAGGCATACTGAAAACTTGTGTAGAAAACCACGATGAAGAAAAGAACCTGACTTAATGGAAACGGCAACTTGTTCCACGTACCTAGTACTTAGCCCTTCAGAGTCACTGGAACCAATCGACATAGTACGCTGCTTTTGATTGGCCCTCTTTTGCTTCCAAAGCACATCAGTATTAAAATCAGGACGAGTCTACAATTGTTTTGTTCAAATTGATAAGCACAACATAGAACAATCACAGAAGCAGACATTAGTGGAGTAATAAAACATGGCAAATTCAGCTAACTAGTTTATCGTCGGCGTATGATCCTATAACGGGCTTGAAAGTAACATTCGAGTTTCCAACCAATTCACTTACAGTCGGTGCTTTGGACATCCTGCAATGCCGATGAAGTAAGTCGAATTCACCGAAGTGGCTTGAATACACATTCCTTATATCCTTCGCTCCGCACTATACCGCCCCTTTTTTACTCTCGTTCACTCGGTAAAAGTACTCCCTCGTCTCAACTCTCTCTGGGCACGTGGTTGTAGCAGATAAACAAAAAGCGCAAGACGATACTATTTATATCGAAAAACTGCAACGCTTATCGAAACAGCAAAGACCGAAAAGGTATATACCTAAGGGAAGAGGCAAATTCCTAGAAATCGGAACATTAAACGGAATTATAAGCGCGCACAACGACTCCCATGGCTTGTCGATGTGCCAAAAACCCTGGATCCAAGCCATCTAAATTGCAGAAGATTGCAGTACAATCCAAAAGTTGAGTCTTGATCTGAAATGGGTAGGGCTGCACCTATGCGATCTGCATACTGTGGTTAAACAGCTTTTGTAGATGGAGAAATAGAACGCTAGCAACTTAAGCTGATTTCCCACTATATCTGTTACTGCATAATTATGCAAAATTTACCGAATAAGTTATATCATAACTTAACCCTGGAATATTTCCAGACGAATAAGTGATATCAAATGAATGCGCTTCCGTTTAGAGCCATAAGCGCTCAAAAAGTGGCAGGAATGTGGTTCGATACATGTCAATAACCTGTGCTTGTATAAATCCAATAAGCAAAAGTGGCATATGAGATACCTTTGCATTCGCTCAACTACTGCATACATCCGTCCAGGACGTTTTCGATCGGACAAACATGTGATATACCATTGGAACGTGGGTCAAGGCATACGCAGGATCTTTTGCAAAACTCCGGACCACAGGTGTCTGCGTTGGCGAACGAACGCTCTCTTAATCTTTCCAGCGGATAACACGTCCACCACCACACCATGCGGACCCTTCATTTCGCCTGCCTCTCCGCTAGTTTTCTATCTACTTCATATAGTACCGTGGCGTGAAAAATTCTAGTAGGCAGAAAATAAAAAGTTATATGCACCTATTCTTGAATGCATGAAGACGTCAAAAGTTAGTGACTTATTGTTACCGCTAAACATCTGCATCGCCATAAGATGGACAACAAGAAAATGAGTGGATAAGCGGAACGTCATCACAAAAGAAAAAAATTTAGATCATTCTGCTTATGCGAGTAGAAATCTCCGAAATTTTCACAGTGGTACACTACTCATCCTCGCGGTGTCTTCTTTTATCACGTAAACACTTTCTGGGCTTCCTTTTAAGATAAATCGATCGAATCCAATGCCGAGGTTAATACAAAGTCGATCTTGGGAGTTAAATCGATAGCTTCAAACCACATACTTTGTATCAACCTCAGCATAGAAGTGCTTTCCACACATTGCAATTTATAAAAAGTACGAGTTTATACGTTTCATTAAGTACAGCGACGACTCGCCAGTTTGCTATAAACACAGTAATACGGTAACTGTTGTTCGTTGGACAAATACCCAATTTTCCACTTTATGTCGTTCAGCGCAACTAAGCCGCTGATTCGACTCCACGCACCTTGCACCCCTTCACGGTCGGGGTATTGGCATCAGACCCGTCTGTGAGTGGCTCCTTCTACTGCACAACGGATAGCGCCTGTCTGTACTAAGTGAGAACGCTCTAGCACGACTATCCCAGGATTCGCACAAGAATCTAGTCGACCAGCATTTGATTACATTCATAATGAACAGAAATAAACATTAGTCGAACCTGGAACCCACAAATACGAAAACCTTCCTGAGAACGAATGTCAAGAAACGAATTCGATAAAAGTGCTGGTATCCATACACGTTACCCTAAGTTGTTTTAAAAAAAAATCAATTTTTCTACGTGTTTGATAGTAATTCCTGCGTTCGTTTAGCCCAGAAAAATAACAAGCATAGCGGTTTCAGATGCGCATCGACTTCACCGTCTTATTGTCTAACAGGGGGGTATTCAAATTCAAGATAAAAGTCAGGCTTTAACATGTGCCTTCCGTACTGTACCGACATCCACAATAGAATTAAACTCTGTAGTGTGTACAAGTATGGTTAGAACGGATTGTGCTCGAAGAGTGCACGTATCGACTATGTTCCATGTTAAACCACCACGAAAACTTGAAAGAATCTACCCCATTCAAAACGCCGAAAACGTGCAGTATAAGGAAATTCGGCTGCAGTTTTATAATAATCATTTATAGCATTTGAAAAATTTCAAAGAAACATGGGAACTAACTAACACGTCAGATTTGAAGTAAAATCCCTAACCAATAACTCTAAACTGCGTAATGAAGCATAAGCTATTCGCCTGTTACTGTTATAACGGCAAAACTAAAATGAAAGTGTACGTCTAGATGCGATATGCGATCTAGCTTCAAAACCACTCACCTTATACACCCTGAGCTGTCCGACAATGTTCCTTGCTACATCGAAAAATATATAACCACCTCTTATTGTAGTTCAACTTGATAATAACAAAGCACCAAAATATTAACCTACTGAGGGAAAAATTAAGACATGGACGCAAAAATCTTAACGGATATCACGAATTATTCCCACTAGTCGATACGAAAAGGTTATGGAGGTCGGCTACTATCAATAAAAGACAAAGCTCTCGGAGCTGATCTATCCCTGAGGGACGCACCATGCATTCGACTTCACTAAGCATCGTTGGTGGTGATTGAATGCATACCTGGCCTTTACAATAACTCGCGGTTGTCTATCGATGTATCCATCTAGTGCTGCTCCTCGACAAGTTTGGTACCATTTTGCCAAATCCGGAGGGATGGAAGGATTGGTGAGCCTGAGGCGATGGGATCGGTCTAACGTGTATTGCAGGGTGCCTCCGACCACTGCGCCTTACTATTGATACTCATACAAAAATCTATATTTGATAACTGACGACTACTCAGTATTTCATAATTTCTCCGAAGATTAGCATAGATGCTTATGTAAACGTCCACACGAAAACGTAAGACTTATTACTAGATGAAATGTTCTGTAAGCATAGACATCTTATCCAAAGGCTTCTTACACTAAGATGAACAGTCTCTCTTCACCGGGATGTTGTACTTTGAACGAAATGAGACACTTTAAACTCCAACAAAAGAAATTTCACGTGCAAAAATCAGCAAAAGAGTACGGTATGTCTCCACAGCTATATAAACCTCGAGAACTTAAGAAATGTTAGCGCAGGTATGAAGAAAACAAGCGTTGCCACACTAATCTCACTCATGTTTACAATCAGTGTCATAGATGCCTCAAAAAGATATCACTTAAACAAGGTCCTCCGCAGCAACAATTATAACATCTCACAAATGAATTCGACAAAAGATTGCCACACCCTTCTTTTCTGGAGACAAGCAGAAACTAAGTGCATTTATATCAGACGTCTACACACTTAGCTGGCCCGCTTTGGTTTTATGCCCAGACTCAGGTAGCCGTGATAGGGTGATCCAAAGTCTTCAGTATAAGCGGATTTTCACAATAAACAGGAAGTAATCCCTAAAAATAATAATGTTTTATGTCTTGCAGTCTTGCATTCTTCCAACCAATTCTCCCAGTGCATCTGCAATTAATCGACCGACAGATCAAGACATGGAGATGAAATACACAACATTAGCATCTAAACTGCCTATACATGTGCTCGACACTACTTCCAGTTAGCACTACAAGGAGCGTGTGCAGCGCAATGGTCAGAGGCGCCTCACAATAGACATGGGGACGATACCTGCGCCCCAGGAGCACCAAGCCCTCCATCTCTCCGGAGTTGGCAGACATACCAGATTTGTCTAGGAGGATAGCTGCACTGACTCGATACATCGGTAGGCCACCGCGAGTCATTTGAGCGAATGGCAAATCTCTAAGAGATTGATCAACACCGCGAGCTTCATCCTTTTATTCTTTTAGTACTATAAGTGTGCATTGATTATGTCCACTCTTAATTAACTTAACCACCAGCTGCTCCTATGAAGCAATAAAAGCAACAGTTTACATAAGCACATTCGCACAGATGAATTTAACATAAGAAAGATCTTCCACCTCCACCATTCACAAAACTAGCTAAGTGGAGTGGTTGAGATGTTTCCCATATCGATGGAACGTTTAGCCATTTGCCTCCTTATTTCTCGTTATTACAGCAAAACAGTGATGGATACAACAGTTAACGGAGCTGGTCCTTCACCGCTGGCCGATACGAGGTTCTAAGAATTGTATTAATACGAAAAAACCACTTCAAACTTTCTGGTAAGAACTCGAGAGGCGCCGAAAAAACGTGATACCCCGACAGGGGTCGTTCTCTCTCAAACCCTAAACCTTGGTCGCGACTTTTCACTTTCGCTTGAGTGTAAAGTGTCTTCGTCTAACATACAACGTTCAACGCGTGAAAAACGAAAGTTACAACTTATAGGAAAGAGTAACTAGAAAAAGTCAGTGCCGACTCCTAACTCCATTTCCTACAAGATGGTGTTCACAATAGACAAGGAAAGAAACCCTTCCACCCAATCCTTAACTCTCTTGGAATTTTTTTTTCTACCCAACACAAACACTTTTGCCAGTTACATTCCTGTCAATCATCGAGCGATTAGAACGAACACAACTAAGGTATTGATTGATTCGCCTTTGGCAAATCAGGCCTGCATAACAGGTTTTACATCCAAGTGGGCGATCAACAGCACCATATTTTTCATATAAGCCCTCCATCTCCCTACTATTTTCTGAACCTATGTGGAAAGCCATCAGACTCCGCCAATATTGCAGCTGAGTAAAGTAACAATACAATCTAGCCATCCTAGAGTATCCATGAGGATACTTGTTCGAATAGCGCTTTGGATCGATTCGAGGGACAGAAGATATAATTTGCATGCAATCAGGCACACCCAGCCTTCACATGTTGGCACAAAATGTACAAGTTAACCCGGCTCGATGAGGGTTGAACTCATCCCTTGGAGTATCCTGCGGCCGAGGGAAAATCGATGGTACTCTTACTTCCGTGTTCAGCCACGCAATCTGCCAATACGCTATTTTAGTACACAGAGCATAATCTCATAACTTTCAGGTCTCTCACACAAGGTAAGCTCATAGTATAGAGAGAAAGTATCTCCGTAGAAATAGTCATAAGGAAATCTTGACACCTCTGTCATCTAATAATCACTACGCAATGTCGCAATAAAAAACTAGGATAAAACTTGAGCGACAACTCACCACATGACATCCATAGGGTCCATGGGCATTTTTTGCTATAAATATGAGTGCTAGAGACGTTTTTGCGCTGAAAATACTAATAACACGAACAAATTACCACTACATTGACATTCAAGTGAAAAACAATGACGCAAGCAAATATATACTGTCGTAAGCCCAGTTCAAACGACACGAAAGATTTGAAATAAAGACTTCGAGGAAGAATTTCAAGAAGAAGAACAGAAGAAAAAGTTGAAGAAGAGGTAAGAAGAAAAGAAGAAGAAGAAGAAGTTCAATACAAAGTATGTCTGAAATCAGCTATACAATTCGCCAATAGCAAAGAATCAACACAAAGCAAGGCTTCCGAGGAAGAATGCAGTACTAAGTCTTGAAGATTATGAAGGCACAGGCGCGCGTTGTGAGACGTCTTGTGGTGACAGACAAGAATATCTATCACTACGCCGTTCAGCTCTACAACACACGAATTCTGAACCTGTGTACGCCCACCGCAAACAGGAAGAAAACTGGTTCTCCACGTAACTCACGAAAACTGAAGTACTTCAGTACTTTAAGAGTTCAGGACCTCACAGATCCATGGGAAAGACTTTATTCCATTGCAGTACTCGCATATATAACTCCTCTACAATGCTGTTCTCGACAAAATCTCGGTGTCAAAGTTCTTTCCAGTTCGACATAGGAGTTCTGAAGTAATACAGAGGAAGAAATACATATCGTGGGTTCCGGAAAATGAGACGTTCATCCTGGTAAAACAAGAGACCTTCCATCTTGTACGCAAACATTTGTAGATTCTAGCAGTTCTTACCTCAACTGATAAATTTCACTATGGAATAAGTTAACTTAAAGTTTAAAGCCATCATTATTTTCGCATCGTATTACTCTTATAAGACTCAATGGCTATGAAGTGTATCTGGACGTGGAGAGCACGTAGTCGACGAAAACCATGGTACTTTCCCACATTAATGATACACCCAAATACTTTCGAAATGAAGCTGAACAAAGGAAAAACTAAGACAAAGTGGTGACCACGGAATCAAAAGCACACATTTCTACTAACCAAAAACACTAGCTTCTACACTCCTACAGAATTTAGCCCCGAGAGATCGGAAGGACCAGAATAGATCAAAATGATCAAAATGGATAGAATACAGCCATCAGAACCCAGGGATATGGCGTCAGTTCCGAGTAGCAGCTTCTGAGTCCAAGGCAACTATCAAATCGTTCAATTAGTAATCCTTTTTCTATTTGTGTTTCTACAAGTGAGGATAAGTTCCCAACAAAAAGAGCGTTTTAGGAGTTCAGTACTTTACAGATTCATAGAAGACATCTTTCCTCATCGCATAATCTACACAGTATGTTTATACAGCATCCTCTCAGATCAATGCCGAGGTTAATAGAAAATCGGTCCTGGAGACTGCTACAAATAATGAAGATACCTACGATGAGGTGCTGCACGAAAGGGCCGATCAGTACTCGAGAAAAGAATGAGGAAGAAGGAAGCCGAAAGACGGAAATGGAACGTGCAGCACATCGCTGAGCGCACATGACCGCCAAAAGGACTATTTAAAGGGCGCATCAGATGAAATCAGCTGACGATGATTTAAAGGACAGGCGCTGGTAAACAAGCGTTCCGTCGACGGTCACGTGCCGTTTGCGAACACGCCAACGGTTGTTCGGATTCCAGTTGCTGCTGGAATCACGATGTACTCCGGACCTAGTGATAACAAAGAGGGGAGTAGACACGCCATGTGGAACCTCAGACGGAGAACATAGGGGGCGGCACGCCATGTGAAATCTCGGGCTCGAGGGATGTGCTCTCCATGATTCTTGGTGAGACGGACTATGTGAGTAACTTTTATTTATTTAAAACATAACCCAGGTTAGGGGCGCCGTGGTCGTCGGAGGCGCCCTGCAGCACACATAGAATCGGTTCTCGCGCCCTTGGCTCACCAAGCCTTCCATCCCTCCGGGGTCACAAATTGGTACCAGATTTGTCTGGGAGGATGGCAGCACTGGCTTGATACATCGGCAGGCCTCCGCGAATCATTGTGAAGGCCAGATATGCATTCAATTACCTCGAAACTATGCTTAATGAAGTCGAACGCATGGCGCATCCTTCAAGGAATGATCAACGCCGAGAGCTTTATCTTTTATTTATCCTTTATAACCCTGGTTTGTGATCAGCACAGCAGGCTGAGTATGATGCCACTTCCCCAGCCAGTTTATCATAGGAGGGGCATGCTATCCCATGCAACACACAAATGGCCAAAATATTCCGTTGAAAGCGTTTTACGATTTCATGGTGACGTGCATTTCGACTAATAATGAACTCTTGTTAAATCTTGAACTTCGTCTGGGTTTATTCACGTAAACAAGTCGTATCATCGGTCATTCAGCTACGAAGAAGTTTATTACAGCAGGCTGAGACGATATGTAACGAGGATTTGCTTCGCTAGAGATAGCGACATATAACGCGTAGACGTGTGCGCTGCAGTATCATTTCAGTGTGTAACAACTACGCAATACTTTCGTAAACATGCGCATTGGCGGGCATTGCCGACGATACACATTGGCTTCAATGCGTACTGTTTTCGCTGGCCTTGAAGGTGTTAAAGCATCAGTGCTGCTTGTTTCAATCGAGACGATCAATTTAGACACGATTATATAAAAAAGACATAACCATAAACCAATTTCAGATTATGGAGTGAGAGCCGTTAAAGTCGTAAAGGATGGATTTCTGTTTCAAACAGTGAACTGGAAAAGCCTTATCAGGCAGTCCTTATTGGACTGACTTTTGGTCTCCATTAGATATTTGTAAATATATTTTCTATATTAATTTGATCAGATTCTCCGAAAACTGAGGAAGCAGGGTAATGGATATTCGCATAGGCTTTTTATCATCCAAGATCCTTCACTTTTATGAATAAACAAGCAAATGAGTTCAGACCAGTAGTAGAAGGCATGGTCGAATGATTTGGAAGTCTAAAGACCGTTAGCAACTTCTTCAATAACAGGTTTTCCGGTTTTCTCTGATGATCTGGATAGAGCGGTATGAATAAGACTATCGGGACCAACCAGACCAACAGGGTCAGAAATATAATACTGCTTTGCCAACTATAACAATAATTCCAGATGCTACAGGATAACTTGTCACCAAGAAGACAGGTCACCTTTCGTTTACGTATGACCTGTGCAAGCAGCGTTTAGAATCATGTGATGTTATCCCGTTCGTCCAGCTTGTGTTCCAGCACTCCGCTCGTTTCGAGACGACTCCAAAGAACATGACATCAACGAACACTCGAACTACCGTTGTACGACCGACTCGATTTAATCTGATACTGAACAGCTGGTGTCGAAGAAACGTCGGCCACTATGAAAATATTGGACAACGTTGTGCTAGCTAAACACTTAAACCACATACCACTTTTTGTTTCACTTCGAACATCATTTCACGGCTATGTTCTGTGGAAGATCTATTTTTTATAACGACAAACAGAAATCATGGGCGCTAGAACTACAACTTTCCTTCATCTCCCAAGGGTTTACAGCCTCATCGTGGTTAGGAGATGTTCCTGGGTGTCGGGCTTCGACGTACAGAGAGGATTCATCCCCCAACGTTTCCATTAGGAAGCTCAGTTAAGAGTAAATCATTAGCAGGACCGACCACCGTCCTGGTATCAAACTAGTCGCATTCTGGTAAATCTCCCCTGATCCACAAGGGCAGCGACAGCCTGTGGTGATGACGACTTAGGGCGGATTTTTGCTAGGCTGACCTCGGAGACTCCAGGAAATCTCAATAGCTAAACCAACAAAGCTCCGAAAAAGTCGCAATTATGCTGGGTCCCGCACAACCAGTGGAGACGGGCCATCCAAGTGTCCAAGTGTCAAGGCATTACAAGTTTGGATATTTAGGTCATCCATCCTCACGTGATATGCGGGACACAGCACTTCTCTAATATGATGAGCATATTAAAACCACCATCTACTGTGATGAAATGCCGATTTGACGGGATACCACATGTCGTACTCGGTCGATGGGTCTGCTAATAACTGGAATCGCAGTTGTCCTAGAAGAATCCGAAGACTTCAGCGATCTAGGAGTTTCCTATAACGTGACGAGGAGCGGCCCACGTATATTCACTTTCACTAAGCGCAGATGATTGTGCTAAGAGACATAAGTAAGTTTCTAGAGACAAACCTCTAAACGGCAGAGATCAAAGGCTTCGAATTGTTCCAAAAACACATGTGGGACCATTTAGACATAACAAATGCTTCTCAATCAACAAATTAACTTGACAGCATGCCATTTCCTATTCGCTGTTTGATTTCATGTCAAATTATTGTTGCATTCATGGACGGATACAACTCCATAGGTTTGTTACAAAAATGCCAAACTGCTAGGTCGTTCGGAAACTAATGCAGGATTCTATCCCGTACCACTAATATTGCGTATTTCAGCTCAGAACAAGTTTTTCTAGTCGAAGTTAGAACGACACAGATTTTTGCCAACGAGAAACAAATTTTTTTATTCTGGCTGCATAGAAATCAGAAGTTCTGAAGACCACCAAGTCGTTGGAGCTAGTTATGGGTTTTGCTTCTTTTCTGAAACATTTCTCGTACAGTAAGCTTTCGATACGCAAAACGTAATCACAGAAGGTATGCGTTAAATTGCCACCGTAGAAACAGGGACTCATCTCTTGGATCCACCTGCGTCTTAGGAAAGCACAAAGTCGCTTTTGCTACTCGTTCAACCACCTACACGCTAACCGGAGACGTGCCACGTAGCCTCGCAACAAAACGGCTGATGATCGCCCACTGAGTGATTCGTGGTGAAAACTGAAAGTATGTGAAAATTCAAACTTGAAGCAGATGTAATGATGTAAAGAAGAATGATATTCTACGAAGGCTAAACATATAATTGCAGAATGAATGCAAAAATATGCTCTAAAGAAGCAATCCGATCTTGAAAGTCTAAAGTACCGTAGTTATGGAAGAACTGACATCTTCGCGAATATGTCAACTACACCATATCTATCTTGCTTAGAAATTCAGTTTGTTGTCAAGCTGACAGTTAGAGATCGATAACAGACGTTCTGATATTATTCGTACGGTTTAGCCACAATATACTTAAGGAACGTCACACGATGATGAGTAAGGAACCGAAAATACACAAACAATACCAGGGAGTGATAGAACCATCGACTTGGATTACGTCATGGAAAATTCGGTGATTAGAAATGAAGAAATTTTGTAAAATGAGAACTCTACTAGTACGGAAAGAACGTTGTGTTGTGGACTGTCCTCGGAATTTAGACACGACGAAGAATCTTATTAGTAATTTTGACTTGTTCTTTATTGCATACTCTTTTTAATCGCAGGGTATGTTGCGAAATGTAACCACAATGATGCTGAGATATTTGCAAAACTCCGGACCGCAGGTGTCTATGGTGGGAAACGAACGCGCTAATGTCCTCCCTGAGGAGTAACACGATCACCACCACAAAATGCGGGTCCTTCGTTTCGCCAGTCGATCAGCTAGTTCTAGCTAACGTAATCCCTGCTTTATTTGAACATCCACATTATGTCTAACACTATCGAGGGTTTTGGTAACTTTATCTTGTTTTAGCACACTGTTTTGATCCACGTTTGAAAGGACCCACTATTATCGGTGTTACAGTGACTTGTACTTTATAATGGCACGCTTACTATACTGGCTGAGATCGATCCCAGATGACGACAACTATGGCGCTTTCTTACTTCGCTAACATTTCTGTACATTATGATGGTAAGTATGGTATGATGTTCCTACCATCAGTGTTGATGTCTTCAAGTTTCGGTATCACTACACGCACTCCAGGATCACCGACATTCAGCGATGGTGCACCAATCGCTATGATGTCAAGGATGACATTAAGGCGATCCGATTCGTGGAAGAATGTCCGGAAAGGCTCTCTCGGGTCACAGTCTGGAAATGTTTCTTGTACCTATGATTTGCACGCGGTGAGCAAGACTTGTTCATTTTCCTGCACTAGAGATAACTACTATGTTAGCATGAATACACAACTAAAACTGATATACATTATCATCATGTGGGAAGAATTGTTCGTTTAAAATAAATTCACCCAATATTTCCCATATAACCACTGCAAGAAGCGCTCACATCTTGGCTCAAAAAGATACTTGTGATAAGCAAACAAATATAATAAAAAATTGCTCGTTACACTAAACGTGGACACGAGAAGCGCTGTGATCACAGATACGGTGAATACTCGTATGTCCGTTAGCTCGATTCCGCTCCGCACCAGTCAACCCTCTGATCCTTCTGGAGTTGGTAAGTTGGTACCAGACCGGTCCAAAAAAGGTTCCCTCTGATCCCTACAAGCCATCAGCAATCACCCGTCAACGGGATTGGTCTGGGAAGCCCAAATCGGTAACGAACCCAGTTAAGTTGAATTTACAGTAATCTTCTTCAGAACGAATCGTTGTAAATGCCAATAGTACAAGCAACAATGTGCACTCAGTAGAAAAAAGCTGGTCCGAACGATAGATTCGTAGAATAACTCAAGCTGCTTCAACGTATCTGCCATGTTTCGCTCAAGGATTTGACTACGAGGTGGGAATAGATTTTGGCCATAATCGTAAGGGTTGATGGCAACCCCATGTGGACAATTAAACGAGACTTCCTTTGCAGATAAGTCTACCGCAAGTTATCGAAAACGGGCTTGGTAGAAGATATGTTTCGAACCGCGTCACTCTCTTCCAATAAATTTGTTGAGCAACAGTGCAGACGAGTAAATGAACTACTACAAACAGCACTGTGTATTCCTCTTTTGAAAAAGACCTTCAATTAACTTCGGTAGTAAAGTAATCAGCATACGTTTAAATTGCTGAGCTTGAACGAGGTTGATAAATTAGTTTCACTCGGCACCGAGTCGATGATGCACAGCTCTTCGTCGTCTCGACGTGGCCTCTTCGTCTCCGTATCGGACCGGATTTTCGTCAATGGAGCATCTCTCGAATGAGGCATGAGCGCATGTATGAATACGTCCTCGTAAATACAGAAGTTGTGTGCCAAACCAGTGCAGCAGAAACAGGGAGCCCATCTCTTGGATCCACCTGCATCTTAGGGACGCAAAGGTCGCTTTTAGTCCGTGATTAACCCTCGGTCTGCATGCGCCACCTTGCTTCGCGACTAACCGGCGTAAGATCCCTCTATGAAGAAGATCCGCGGATCTCCTACGTATACGTTGAAAGATTATCTTCTAAATAGCGGTGTTCCTTTCCAACGAACATCGGAGAAGAAGTACGAGAAAGAAACAATCGTGGAAAAAGTCAAAATTCCTCTGTATTATTGAGATGAAGCGAGAATGGTATAAAAAATACTCATCCTACTAACATTTCCATGTCTAAGTCTTCTTCCGAGGATAGTGGAAGAAGTCAATTATAACAACGTTTAAGAAATTCATGCAGATACGATCTCTGTAGGAGTCATTTGCAGTGTCATTGTTGTCGGAATGACATCTATAGAGATAATCTTGCTTCAAGTAGTTCAGTTTGTCGTGAAGAACTTTTTTTCTATATTTTCTATAGACAGTCGACAGCTTGTTCACATGTTGTGGCGTGCATGGGAACAGCTGTATTCAGGGCTTAGAAATAAGCAAAAGACTTCTCGAAGAAGTTCATTGTCTGGCCATTTTATTGGCAACTGGCTGCTGTCTAAATCGCAGTTGTTATTATAAATCGTTTAATTTCTGGAATAGACAGGTATAGTGGGAAGAGAGGAATAAATACAGAAATAGGCTCAACAGCAGATGCAAAACTTTCTAAATGCTGAGGTCAACATGTTTGCAGGACGGACCATAGAAGAGTGTAATAAATTCCCAAGACCGACTTTCTGTTAACCTCGGCATTAATTGATAATTCAATGTTTTTCATCAATAAGCAGACACGAGGTTGTCTGCTTATTGATGAAAAACATTGAGTGTAATAAATATTAGCATACATACCATTCATACCTAGAGAAAGATAGAGTAAGGCTTTTTCTATAATCCAGACCTCCTCCATGCTTCGCAAGTCCTCCAGTTATCGGAAAAAATCCCTTTCCATGAAAATAACCAACACGCCCGTCACAACTGAAAATTGGTCGAATATGTTAATCGAGTAAAAAAAAGATGATCTTTAAATGAAACACTAATAAGACATGCAAACAAATGTGAATCAGAACAGCTAAGTGGTTTCTTTAAAAGCTAAAAAAGGATAAAGCTCTCATCGTCGATCAATCCCTGAGGGATGCGCCATGCATTAGACTTTATTAAGCATCGTTTAGAGGTGATTGAATGCATATCTGGCCTTTACAATGACTGGCGATGGCCTAGCGATGTATTGTGTCAGTGCTGCTACCCTTCCAGACAAGTTTGGTACCAACTCGCCGACCCCGCCGAGATAGAGGGCTTGGTGGGCGACGGGCGCGGGGATCGATTCCACGTGTGTGTTGCATGGCGCCTCCGACTATTGCACCACACGCCCCCTTTGGTTTCCTCAGAGGGAAAAACATTAACGTTGTGTGATAACTGTTAAGAAGTTGAATGAAAGACGATCAACTCAAATTTAAAACCCCATCTTAATTTAATCATCAATGAGTAGAGTGGATTTGCAGAAAAATAATTTTTTATCGGGATTGGCATAACCATTTTAGCACAGAACTTCAGCGTTTTACGATTTGTGCTGCAAATAGCTAGAAGTGCTCTTAAATAATTAAAAATGGCATGAATTTCATCCATTGTATTTTAATAGTTATCAGGCATATGTAAGACAGTAGTTAAGCTCTCCGAAATAGGCAAAGGATTATTGGTTCGATGCCACGCCTCGACCCAACCAAGCTCTCATGCCACCTCTATGGGCATTTTGGTACAAGGCTTGCTTGGGAAATTAAAAATATTGATTGGAAAAATCGGAGAACATTTGCAAAGCGTTGTACAGACATTAATTCATCTCTACGGTGTTACGAACTGAGTCGAATGCATGATGCATCTCCAAGGGGTTGAATGGGGTCTGACGCTTCGTCGTTTTCTTATTTTACGTATACGAAGGCTTTTCTATTTGATGCTTTTCATATCCTTCCACCGAGCGGAGTTCACTGAGCTGCTCAGATGAGCTACTAGACACTCCTCACTCCGATTCACTCGATTCATTTGACAGTCATATGTGAAACCGGTGGCATAGAGGGTATAATTCTCTCATATAAAACACAGAGATCAAGTTCCTCATCACATCATTGCTTCAAAGAAAATGCATGAATCCTAATGGAGTCAAATGGAACTACTTGCTAATGCATATCTTGATTTGGCAATATATGCAGTATTTGATAATGTCTGTTTTTCGTGCTGCAGTGTCAGCTAAGGATAATAAATCGCTGTTAGCAATGAAGCGCAATGATAAGGTCTGGTCCTAAATCGATTTTGGTTGCACTACAAGTGATGGATGTTTGCAAACCCTAGTTATCTGTTGTGAAAACAACTAGATTACTTTCAGATTCGTTTTGTGGGTGACTTGGACAGCGAAATTAAGACTTATATGAAGATCATCACTAAGAGCGATATGAAGCAAGCCTTTAAGGTACGATTCCAGCTGTCTACTGCTCGAATCCAAGCGCTACAGTGACCCAACCAAACTATATTTTTGAGTAAATCTTAACGCATAGGAATTAACAAAACATCATAAGCTCTTTTTAAGTGCTTAAGCAGAATGACTGTCATTTCGGATAAAGTGTACACGGAACGATCTGTTCAAAATTCGACCAGCTACTGGAATTTTGGATTACGATCAAACGTCGAATATCACCAGTACGTACAAGTGAATTGGTCTACTTAATACCTAATACCACAAACAGTAAGAACGAAATGCGTTACCCATTTCATTTCGTCAGAATTTCCATAGAATTCGGACGAGCATAGCGGAAATATGACCAGGGGATGAAGGTTGATTGAATGACTATGGCAAGCACGTAGTGCATCCTCCAATGTCGTTACGTCTAGCCAGTATGCAATCAGTCGATAATACTTCTTGCGCTCTCGTTTCTTGAAATCATGAAAATGTCTGCTCATAGCGTCTGAGACATGTTTCTATGAACCTGACGATGATACGGTAGAGACGAACACTATGAAAGTCAAATACGACACGCAGCTCACCCTGAAATACACACCTTGACGTATTTTCATCGAATGTTGTCGTTACCAGTCACTTCTATCGCACATCTCAACCTTGTCCCAATCAGTACTTAGTACCTTCATATGGTGGCCGGCTCATCGTCATTCTTCTATCATAGCGTCAGAACGCGATGACCTCAAGTAGCATCCATCGGCACTGCTTTCATAATGGTGAGGCCTTCACCGTGCTACGTTACAGTCAAGACTGTGCACCCTCAACCCTCCAGTCTTTAAGGGATTCCCGAAGCGAATAGCAAAAATTGTTGTTCGCAGACTGCTACAATATTTGTACCGAACACGAGTGCCCCATATTCAACGGCTTTTGATCGCCATAATCTGTCAGCGAATCGAAAACCTCGACAAATTGTAATGTATGACAACAATGACGCTTTGACTGTAGTTGAAATCACAATGTTTAACGTTAGCTATAGCTTAACTGGGTTCTATGCCGATTTGCGCCCCCCAGATCAACCCCGGTGACGGGTGATTGCTATGGCAAAAAGATCGATAGAAATAGCTGAGAGACAGGCGAAACGAAGGACCCGCATGGTGTGGTGGTGAACGCGTTACTCCACGGAAAGGACAATAGCGCGTTCGTTTCCCACCATAGACACCTGCGGTCCAGAGTTTTGCAAATATCTCAGCAAAATTGTGGTTCTATTTCGCTTAGTAACCTGCCATGAAAATTATAGAAGGCAGAAAACAAAACGTTAAACATTGTAATGGATGACTTCGTCAATGTCCACCTAGTTTGGTGAATTTGGCGCTATCTTGTGAATCATCGTTTATTTCAAGTGGTGCTTAGAAAAAGATTTCATTAGTACTGGTTTCTTTAAATTCTGCACCTATTCCCCATATTCTTATTGATCAAACACGGGGTGTTACCTTCTTCTTTATACCTTTAAAGCTGATGTTTCACTGGTACTGCCTTCTTCAGCGCCCGGAGGGGCATATTGATATGCAATTTATCATCCCAAACCCTTCAGTAACACAAACAGAAAGAATGTGATCTAAATTGCAACTACACGAACAACAGCTTCTCGAAAAAGCACACCGTTTTTTAAGCGCCTTCCACTGAGGAAGGACAGCCGCTTAGAGTCGCTTATGGTTGATAAGTGCACCACCACACATCAAAAGTCGATGCAGAGAAATGGAGCCAGATCGCGTGTTACGTCTGGGCATTTCTACCTGCTATTCAATGCAGGGTTCTTGGCATTTATCCAAAAAGCCTCTAGAATTGTGCGCGTTGGTGTTTTGGCATCTAGTGCGAGGGATAGTGACTTTTATATCAAAATCATCTCCGCTACGCTTTTGTATCCAATGCGTCCCTAGTGGAGTACCTTGCTCTACTTTTCGTTTGCCATTTAGGTGTTCTTATATACGAGTACAAAAAGGTCTGCCCGTTTCACCAATATATTCGTGTTCGCAAGTACCACAAGAGATCAGATATGTCCTAGGTGAACTCATGCAGTCACCGCATCTGCCAAATGGGCAAATTACGTAATTTCGTGTTTCACATAGATGATCTTATAGGTGGTTACAAACTTATTGACAACGAAGAGTATCCTGTGGTATTTCAACTATCTCTGCCGATTCCTCTATTCTACACCTACTACTTTTCTTGTTAAAATAACGTTAGCAAAATCTATATAATCCAATCTAATCACGCAATATGCTTCCTCTAAGATGGCTATAACCTTTAGAAATCGGTTCATTAGTATGAAATCATTGTCCCGCTCCTCTGATCAAGATCTGCTCCATAGAATTAATCGTAGTCCGAGTTCTTGATATGATAGTGTGCTCACTTTATATGAATGAAGCAAATTGTCGATGATTAAAGGATAAGAAGGATAAAGCTCTCGGTGTTGATCAATCCCTGAGGGATGCGCCATGCATTCGACTTCATTAGGTATCGTTGGAGGTGACTGAATGCATATCTGGCCTCTACAATGACTCGCGGTGGCCTATCGATGTATCGAGCCAGTGCTCCTATGCTCCCAGACAAGTCTGGTACCAATTTGCCGACCTCGGAGGAATGGAAGGCTTGGTGGGCCATGGGCGCGGAAATCAATTCCACGTTCCTTGTCGATGAATACTGTAATCAAACAATTTTCTGACTAAAAAAACTTTGGACAATCGCATTCATGCTTTCTAAATAGAATATTCTTACAAGAGGTTGAAAGTAGTTTTTTCGCCTCTGAAGAGACATAGCTGGTTTGTTTGACCGAGCACGACGTCTCATTAAAGAAGTTTCAAAGCAGAGTGAAAAATGAAAAAAAAACTTGACCACTTGAAACGTGCTCCTGTGGGCGAGAAAATCCCTAAGAGCACTAAGCACGTGTTTCAATTAACAGGTCGAATAGGGAGATACCAGAAAACGACAAGCATCACTTCGGGGTTTATCACATTCCGGCTCCGGAAGGATGCACATGTGAAGGGGCATGGGCGAACACTATGAACCACCACAAGGAGAACTTAGACTTAAAGTAAGGTTAATTGCATCCTAATAGAATATTTCTGCTAAATAAGAACTTTTACCGAGTATTAAAACTGCCAACGGTTCAGGTTTAATTTGAAGAACAGAAAGAGCAGGCCAGATGAGTTAGAAGCAAAATGGACACTGTCAACTTCGTTACTTCGACGCATTGGTGCAAGAAACAATTGAAAATACGTCTTACACTTCATATTTAAGATGAATAAAAGATAAGAATATGTTCCGGATTACTGTCCTTGTTTGTCAAACGTATTTAATGTCAACAGCAGCCCTTTGGTAGTAATGGCCATCATCACGAGCGCGGTGCTGGTTCAAAACAGCTCCGGGATCACAGCGCATCTCATTCCTCTGGTGTTGGGAAGTTGGAACCGAACCTCTATGGGAAAAGTTCACTCTCTGCAATACAAGAGGTAACGCTGTAGCTCAGCTATCTCAGGACCAAAGGGAGAATCGACTCGCCAAGCATTCAGTGGTATTCATGATGAAAGGAATATCCTCAAGCAGTAGCCGCAGCTACACGTAAACAGTTGGAAAGACCTCCATGGATGGTGGATGCGAGGAAACGATTCGAGTGCGATAAGTGCTAGAATTCGCACAGCAGATGTGATAGACAGGACATGTAAAAAATTTAACATTAATATCTGTGTCTGGCTTTGATTCGGCTCGCTGAACATCATGCTCGGTCGACTGGCCGGATCACCATTGCTGCCGGGAAGGATTCGAGCAGCAGGGTACCCCATCCTACATGCGACTACTGCGACTGCCAGGAGAGCTGAGAACGCTCAACCACGGACATTTTGGAATTTCATGATAGAGCACGATTCACCAGTATTCAACTTATAAATTAGGAGAGATAACAAAGTCCTGAAGATAGAGTCCAATTAAACCGCACGGATCCGCATAGATTTTGGCTGCAACTCAACCAATCATGTTGAACTTTTGAATTCTACAGGATATACGGATTTAGGCTGTCTAAGTAACTACATAAGAGCTTGTAATGTCATCGCAATCAGACAATCATGAGATATTCTATACTGTAATCTTCCCCGTTATCACCGTTATGTTATTCGATTCGATCTCACCTTAAACAGCGATTTTCTAGATGATTGAGCCGTTCCGAGGTTGACATGAAAAGTTTTACTTGGCTAATGTTTCGGCGCCCGCCCACGTGCGGGACGTAACATCACGGCTCTAAGGAAGGCGAAACCGCCGAAACGTCAGCCATCGACCAACAACATCAAAACCAACGACAACGGCAACGAAGGTCTGTACCAACCTCACGTCAGCTTAAGAAGATCAGTTTATAAGGGCTTTCTAACAATTTACCAAGAAATGTAACCATACAGTAATACAGTAATCACATTACTAATCTCATATCACAATATTTCAAGGTGAATGGAAATAACACCATAGTTGACCATAGAATTTCATCGTACATTTTAAAACACCACAATGTATACAAATTTCAACATTTATTTATCTCCATAACAGCACATTGGAAACCATGAAAATCTTTTCGATGTGGTCGAACTCTTGCCGTATCACATTCGGCCGGCTTTCTTCAGCAATAGCGATAATGCAAGCTCCTTCCGATCGTTGCTACTGGCGTCCAAAAAGTACCGGCAAAGCTCCTGCAATAATAAAGGACAAACGATAGAGCTCTCGGCGTTGATCTACCCCTGAGGGTTGCCCCATGCTTCCAATTGCAGTAAGCATCGTAGGGGGTGACTGAATGCATATTTGGCTTTCAGAATAACTCATGGTGGCCTACCTATGTATCGAGCTAGTGCTGCTATATTTCCAGATAATTCTGGCACCAATTTACGGACCTCGGAGGCAAGGAAGGCTTGGTGAGCCTGGGGTGCGGGAATCGATCCCATGTGTATTGCAGGGCGCCTCCAACCACCGCGCTACGCGTCCCTTCTACAATTGCGCTACACGCGGCTACAATAAAGGTTTAGAAATATCTGGCATCTTGACGAGAACAACGGTAACAGTGCAGTAATTTATTGGCGAAAATATACTATTAAAATAGAAGTTGCTAGTGCCCTATATCCACTGATTAAACAAGAAGGCCTTCCCTTCTTTTAAAGTTCTCTTTTCTTTTAGCAAGTGGCATCTTACTGTTCAAAGAAACGAACTTTCACGGAAAGCAAAACAAACCGTGGGTGCATTCTGGTGGATTTCTCGCAAAGGAATGTATTGAGCGAACTCCTGTCCATCACGCGGGTGAGAGAAAACAACAACACCAACAACTTCACCAGTTGTAGGATGTTCTGTCACAACACTCACTTTCACGGTCTAAAATTATGACTGAAAGAACAGATAGAATGCAAGCAATGAAATAATACAGGTGGGAACCTTATATCCCTTTCTGAAACCGTCGGATTCTCTGGAAACGTACTTGAAGCCTCCATAAGGATCATCTCGCTTAAGGAGTAAACTTATAGAAAAGTGAGTAAGTGCACAAGGTGCGAAAAACTGCTGTGAACCGGTAAATAAAGTAAAAGAGACAACAAGACATACTTCATCCCTGTTTTCGTTTCCGTTCAACGTCTGTCTCTGCTCGAAGCAAGCTGGAAGTTATGCCTTCTATTCCATTTTTCTAGACTTTAACCAAAGTTAGAATGTATTAGTACACGAAACTGATATGAAGGATAAAATGGCAAGGCTCTCGGCGTTGATCAATTCTTGAGGGATGCGCCATGCAGTTGACTTCAATAAGAACCGTTAGATGTGATTGATTGAATATTTGGCCTATATAATGACTCGCGGTAACCTATCGATGCATCGAACCAGTGCTGCTATCCTCCTAGACGAGTCTGGCACCAATTTACCGGCCCCGGATGAATGAAGGGCTTGGTGAGCCAAGGGCGCGGGATCGATCCCATATGTATTGCAGAGCGCCTCCGACAACTGCGCTCTAAGCGCCCCACGAAGTTCATGTAGGCAGTACTATTTTGTTACATGGCAATAAACTTGTGAGCGATATAGAAAGCCTCTCATTTTTTTGCCATAAATGGGAATTATGGTAGTATGCTTTCTTAATCTCTCACTGTAGGAACACACCGTTTTTTCTCTCCTAATTTCCTTTCTTTCTTTTTCTCTTAAATAATGAAAGTCATTACCATGAGTAACTTTTCTTCGCTCATACGATGGATCACAGAAGATCTTTGGTCTTCGTTCTACACTCTGAGCTAAAAGAAAAGCACAACATGCTTAGTACTGCAAGCAAATATTCATTTTCAACTTGTCTCCAATAAGAAATAAACTGAGGAAACTGAAGCACAGACGGTAAAACCGTGCCTGCTCCAGAAAGATGAACTGAATACGTTAATCTTCCCTTCGAGAAGGTTTCTGAAAAATGAAATTTAATTTAAAAGGAAAAACTTTGCTTAATCTCACCGGTACGAATCGAGGTCGATCTCTGAAAAGAAGAAACCATGTGACATTGTCTAGAAAAGTGTACAAATATTGTTAAACATACGTCGCCGTCTTCCTCATCAGATGAGCCGGTATTGCACGCCTGCAAAGATCGGACAAATAATTCAGGCATACACATACCTAATTGGTTTTCCAATAACCAAAATTACATTAGCACTACTAGCAGTACTATGACAATTCAAGAATTGGTTGAAAATTTCTGGGTACTCGGTGGAACAGATTGTTTGAATCCTTCATATCGTGTACCAGATTCGATTTAATAAATGCAACCAAAATTTTAGAAAGTTTCTAGAAGCCACACCAGCTTTCTTGTCCTCAGTTTCGCTTCCCGCCTTTGCCTGATTCTATCTCGAAGTTTTTCCAAACGCTTCTTTCTTTTCTTTCTTTCAAGCACTTCAAACTCCCTGATGAGGTCTGGACACATCTGAATGAAACATAGGTAGAAACTATGAAGATCAGTGCGACCAAACAACACTCATTTAAAGAACGAAAGAAAAACAAAATAGAATGACAACACGAGTATGCAAAAACTTCGAAGAGTTTTCCCAGTAACGTTGGAAATCCTACCATATGCTGTTCCTCGACGAAGTTCTCAGGATCTGATGATGTATCGTATCCAAGCCACTTGATGTGATATACGTAGGTCCCATCCGCGATCATCTTCCAGAAGGAATTACATGAAGGCAATGCATAATGGTTGTAAAAAAATCTACCATGTAACCACAGTGCTGACGAGATATTTGCGAAATTCAGACCTCAGACCAGCTTCGAACCTGAGGTTACCCTTTCCAGGTGGATAGCGTGTTAGCCATCGCATCACTAAGCTCTCACTTTGCCTTTAACTCAGCCCGTTTTTTACACTAACGGTGCCATCATTTTTCATAGAGCTAGCTCCTAAGACTCGACTCCTCCTTCTGAGCCTATGATGAGAGTTGGAATCAATTTATGTCGATCGATCTGTCCCCAAAACTCTCTTCACCAGCCGCTCATCGCACTCTATTGATTAGCGATTGTCTGTGGTGGAGTCATTGTAGAACACTTTTCATTGCGCCTAGCGCTGTCTCAATGTACCCGAAAATAATTTAGTTCGAAGTTTTAGACAGTCACATCTTAGTTAGGATGGACAAACCTTTGCAAGAAAACCTAACTTTTCCTGTTCTACCAAGATAAAATCCCGACTTTCAGGAGCACGCAGAACCTAAGTTCCACGTGGACCCTCGTATTTCAAAAGCGTGAGAAAAAGAAAAATGTGCAACCGATAACCCGGAGTGGTCTTTCATTCGCTTGCTTACCGGCCAGGTTTCCGACGCGTACGTAGAAGTTGTCAATTAAGCTACCGCGGGAAATTGTGATGGAGGTAAAAGGCTGACGTTTCTCTAGGTATACACAAATTGTAATAGTCTCGGGTACTAAAAACTAGTCTGAAACTTTCTTGTACAAAATAACAACAGATGGTTTCTTTTTCTAAGAAATACTCCGAATTCGAAAAAGTAGAACGGAGGAAAACGACTTACCGTTCGCGAGATAATTCGTTCAACCTCATAGCAGTCGCAGCTACAAAACAACGGAGATTTAAGAAGTGGATTACATGGGGATAAGAACTAATGCTACTAACTCAGCTGATTTGCGTGGGAATTGTTCCGATTCAGAATCGCCATATTGGCGACGACACAATTTGCTGCTTGATGAAGTCATTCTAGAATCGAATGATTACCTCCATTTGTCACATTTTCGATGAAGATTCCGATACGGTAAACAAACAGCGAAAGTGGTAAATACATACTTAATGCAAACTAGTAGTCAAAAAATGTCTGTTGCAGACAGTCGCTGTCATTAAGAGGAGGGCAATTGCTTTGGTTACCTCAGAGCGCTATGCAATACAACCACATTTGGTAAAAGCACAGTTTATGAACTAATGCGAAAAGCCTTAGTATTCCAAGCTGTTCCGTGCTTTTAGTAGTCATAACAGTTAAGGACTAAGCACCGAGATAAGTATTTCGAAAACCGACTTTCCTTTAGCCTTGGTGTCATTAATCAACATGCGCTTGAATTGCTGAACTTACACAAGGCTGTTGTACATTTTTTATTCCGCTACTTTCAAATTCATCGTCTTCATCAGAACCGATGCTATGGTCCACAGTTGTTCGTCTTCTCGATATGGCGTTCCCAATTTCATATCGATTCGGATCTTCCTCCGTCGAGCAACTTTCGAATGAGCCATAGTCACCGGTCGATATTCTTTTATACAGGACCTTGATACGATAATGCGGCGATAACAACTAGTTTTCTCCGGATAATCCATCTTAAAGAAGTCGTTATCATGTTGATTAATCTAACCGAAGGTAAAGGAAAGTTGGTTTTGCAACATTAGTACGCTCTGCGTTAGCTGACAATGATGCCGACTTCTACAGGATGGATTGTACAGAAAAACTAGTTATCGCTGGATTACCGTATCAACGTCGTGTGTAGAAGAGCACCACTGGATGAGTATGCCTGTTTCAAGAAATGTCCATTAACGAAAATCCAACTCGATACGAAGATGAAGACGCGACATCGAAAAGACGAACAACCGTGGACCATTGACTCGGACCGGCTGTAATGAAAACGAAGACGTCGAAACGTTAGTCGAATAAAAGTTGTATAACAATCCTCGTGTAAGCGCAGTGATTTAAACACATAGAGACAAGTTTCCATCTATCTGCCCAGCATCTGCTCTATGAATTGCGAGAAATAAACAATAGTGGGGCTATGCACATTTCGTTACTCCACAGAGTGCAGCTGAATGAAATTAGAAACAACCACGGACACGTGGAACATACAGAAGTTGCTTGCGGATACTGTTAAAACAAGAGCAGTTGTCAATATCGATGAATAAACCTGTAAACAAAGCGAAACGTTCTCTGAAGTAGAGTAGACCCATATCAGTATCCTAGTGATGATTGGGGAAAATATCCCCAATGGACTTGTCCCGCACGAAAATCATTTGCCCATTCCAGAGGGTGTGGTGGAGCCGCCGATTGAAAACTTTGCGAGAAGCAGGACGTTTTGCTGCTTTGTCTCCCACGATAACACACGTCCTTTGTATCGAAGTATATAGAAGGTTCCCTGCATAAATTTGGAACTGCTGCCTTACTGTCCTCCTTAATTCTTTGCTTCAAATCCTCACTTCCTACAGCAAAATCAAAATAAAGACAGTTTCAAATGTCGACTTTCCTTTAAACTGGTTATAATTAATCAACATGCACTCGTCCATTGACAAGCTAACACGAAGTTGACAAGAAGCTTTATTCGGCCAACGTTTCGGCGCCTTCACCTTTCACAGAGCCGGGTTGATCCGGGTCGATTGTCTGCAGTTCTTTCTTCATCTACTATGGGTCTTCGTGATCGCGTCGAGTTGAGTCCAGTGGAGCACCGCTCGAATAAACTAACCCCACGCGGCAGTACTCTTTTATTCAGGACGGCTGTTGTTTATGGCGATGTTCTGTTGGTAGTAACTTGTATCCTTCGGACAATCCATCCCGGGCAGTCGCTATGACTATCAGCTGGGACGTAGTCTAACAATATTTCAATATTTCGCCAATTAGCCGAAAAATTAGCAGAATAGAGCTCCTTATCAACATCGTTTCAGCTTATCAATGAAAGTATATCTGTTGAACGCTTATAACGAGGTTGTAGAAAAGTCGGTTCCGGAATCAATAGTAGCCGTGAGCAACTGCATTTCGCAATCGATTGGAAGGGATCGGCGCTAACAGAAGAGTAGGAATTGAGCACAGAAACTGTATGAAGATGTATGCAGATGGTGAGTGCTCTATATAACTATTGAATTCCATGAACTCACACAAATTGCGCAGTCTTCAGGTTTATATTGAGAAGTCATTGCAGCAACAGAGAAGAGAGGAAGCATTGGTACTGTACTGCAACTAGAGTAATCTTTAGTACAGGACCATAAAGTGATGAGATGAATTCCTGCAGCTGACTGCGATCTTCACTGCGTCTTCTCAAGGAAGTGCCTTAAGTATTACGACTCGAAAGAGTAGTACGTTTCGTGATGAGTTCTGCTTACCTCAAGAAGGTGAACATGGGAAAATAAATGCACTTTTGCAGTCTGAAGAAGTCGTAGCTTTCTAAGTCTATCAACATTTTTCCGAATTTGGAAACAGCATGGAGGCACTGTGAAATTTCCCTCGGAATGCAGTGCTGGATTAAGCCACTACTTTTACTACTTTACTTTCCCCTTAGTGACAGTGAATGGAGCCGATGCATGACATTATAATCCATACGGTATTTGCTAAGTGTACAGAGACAGAAGGATAGTTTCAGCGGCTTAGAAGCAGCTTAGAAAGCGAGAGTTTCGTCAAAGTAGTTAAAATATTGATCAATCGTGAAGAAGTCATGCTATAAAACTCGGTTAAACACACCAAACAAGCTCTACCTCTTTAATTAATGGATTGGTTAGGTGGGATAAAGAGCAAATAATATACCACACAAGCCCCACCCACCCAAGAATGGAGGCCAAGTGGGATCGCAAGAAAGCATGACAGGGAATGACAACCCAGTAGGATTCCTTCCTGCACTGTTTTGGAAAAGGCGGATTGTGTTACATTTTAGGACTCTTTTCTCGATTGAGATCACAAAAGGTATAAGAAGTCAAAGTCGAGGCGGAAGAGACTATTGGTGATCAGGGTTTGACAGGGGTATGCGGCTAGTGTCGATATCAACCATAGTGCAGTAGAATCGAGAGAGCTGGCATCGGTTGGACGGTTTCACAACAACAGTGCATAATCAACAGATGCACTCCAAGGAGAGTGGGGCTATATAGGACATGCTCGCTATTGATCTTGTCCCCATGAATTCGATTTTGTTCCCATTGATCTATGGTCTTAAGGTGCATGTGGCGCAGTAATCGGAGGCGCCCTGCAACACACACATGAAATCGATCCCCGTACCCATGGCCCACCAAGCCTTCCATCCCTCCGGGGTCAGCAAATTGGTCGCAGACCTGTTTTGGAGGATAGCAGCACTGGTTCGATAGATCGGTAGGCCATTTTGAGACATTGTAAAGGCCAGATATGCATTCACTCCCATATGATGCCTAATGAAGTCCAATGCATGGCACATCCCTCAGGGACTGATAAACGCCGAGAGCTTTGTCCTTCTTTAATTTTATGGTCTTATTTCTTCTTTCCTTTCGTTGAACGTGTGAAGGTCGTACTGACTAGTATTTGTGTTACAGTCATTCTGTATTGACGCGTTTACCACCTCATGCTAACATAATTTCTGATTGTGATATGCTTACTTTCTGAAATACTTGAATAGTCCGTCCTCACTTGTTGTGTGGGCCCCAGTATAATTTCTATTTTCCAGAGATTTGTTGGTTAAACCATTGTGGTTCCCTGGAGTCCCGAGGTCAGCCTGGCCGAAGTATGCCCCAGGCATCACTATGGGCAATGGCAGTCCTTGGAGTTTAGAAGAATTCCCACCATACGACTTTCATACCAGGTCGGTGGTGGATCCTACCATTGGTTTACTCTTAGCTGGGCTTGCTGATGGAAACGCCGGACTTCTTCTCCTGCCAGGGGATGAGTCCCGCGCTGTACATCGCAGTCCAACACCCAGGAACACCTCCCAGTCACGATGAGGCGGTAAAACCGTTGGGAGTATTGGTTGTGATATTATTGAACGAAAGCCCTAAATCCATGATAATGCACTAGCCTTAAACAGGCAACTTCGGTAATGTGTAAGTAGCCAAATCCTCAAAATTTTCATGTTCCTCTCATTTTTTACGTTCTACTTCCGCAGTTGTTTCAGAGCGATCATTACGAACAGTGGTAAGGTCACGTCGAGTGCAAACATTGCAGAGTTGGTTCTTTTTGCCAGATGGACAAAAAGTGTTACTTGCGAGGTTTGCGAAGAAGTCTGGTCATCGTAAAAGCTATGTACTTTTCTATGGTTTGACACTCTATAGAATCAGGTTAGTAACAGTTCATGTACTCCAGAGATTGTCTTCATACTCTTGAAGTGTTTGATTCCAGTGATTTCCGATACCCTGGCGTATATCACGCATTTGATCTACACCACATTTCTCGGTAGGCTTGTGAATTAACCATATAATTTTTGGAACCTTTCCATAAAAAGTTGCGAATATCCAAAACCTGTAGAAAGATGATCCAAAAGGACTAGAGCCAGGGGGGAAGGAAACAGAAGAGCACTAGTTAGGGTTTAAAAGATTGAAAAGACCATTTTCAACGCTACGCCGTCCGAGAGTCGACAAATACACGATCAAGATGACCTTACTCAAACACAGACACTGTAATCCTTTTTGTTCGGCATTCATAAATTCGAGATGTTTTCATGGGAAGTAGAGTTTCACGATCTATAGACTCTCTACCTGATCGCGTTGCACTGAGCCACTATCAAGATGATCATGATCATCGCCAATTAAGTGGTAAGGTCTTTCTCAACCATTCAGAAGGCTCTGCTACGAAATGTTGGTGGTGTCTTCCCATGCATCCGTTTGCAATCGTCCACTACGTCTGGCAGAAAATGCTCCCATCACAACGAATGCTCATTCCTCGTGCATTCACACAAAAAGTTCCCTGAATTTATTCTCACCAAACTGTGTAGCCAATCGGAAAGATGTGCATGGTTTTCATGGCGAATTAAAGAAGGCTGTCTGCAAAGAGACCTTTCTAAAAAATTTTTGCCGAGGACGTTATCACTAGGATAGGAAGTGTCAGTGAAGATGTGTACGTATGTATGCGAACATCACCTTCTGTGGTCAGTCGTCAATTTTCGGAAGATAAATGCTGTTTTCGCCCCAGAGAAAAGCTTTGTATGACATGAACATTTTGCGTAGAATCCTTTTCCAGTGTAAGAAATCGAGGAAGGATTTAGGAGTCACGAGCTGCTCAACCACGAACTCCAAAAATGCATCACGTTTCTCAGTTCTTAGACCAAAAAATCCTGAACGCATGTCCACAATCACAAAGGGATTTCTTATAAGGGAAAAAAACAGGACTAAAAATGCAAGTAATCCATAGCCTAAACAGGTTTCTAGCAGTTTCTGATAGTGAGTGGCAGCAATACGATTTCTGCAGAAAGTATCACGATAATGTAGAAAGAAAGAAAATTATTGGAAGCGAATACACAAATGACCACTGAAATGCCATGAGGATCCATGGAAAAAACAAATTTTGGCAGTCGAGCTTTTTGAAAGAGAATGGTGTTAAAACCTTTTTGGCTATACTCTGCAATTGATGATGGAAAAGTTCTTCTCCACTCCTGTCCTTTCCATAAGCCCGTTCCAGAGTCCAAAATTTCCACTGATGATGAGGGAAGTGGGGTCTTCCCTTAAGACCAGTCTGCGAAAAAAAACATACATAGAGGCACTGCTTGGATTAAGCCTATATCAAGATTTACCTTCTTTGGAATGTAATCCATGACCCGAACGAGTTTCTTGCAATTAACATGACAAAAATTTTCCAAACAAGATAATACTAACCCAGAATAGGAAATCGGTTGCAGAGAGTCATCGCACCAAGGAAGATTGGATGTAGGAATTTCCGCAAATGCCGCACGATTTGCTTGCTTAGTTTGTTCTATAAACTGTTGGCCAAGGTTATCCTATCATACGTATTAATGGCTTGGCGAAGCGACCAATTCAAAAGGCACGATTTCGACATGAATTTTACTGCCTGGATGTTACTCTAAAGCTTAGATCAGGCTTAATGTCTGTAGTGCCACCTATTACGAGGCTAGATCAATTTTAAGGCTTGTGTCGTAGGGCAGTGGTAGCAATACCATTTAATACACTCAAAACCGTCGTTAGATCTCTTAAAGAGCTCAGTAAGCGTTCGATTTTACTACGATCTGGGAATTGCTAACAGACCTGTTTCGGAAGCTCTCTCCGATCCCTAAGGCCGAAGAACGTCTCAGCACGGCTGTCTCAAAATTTCAGGAAAAAAAGAACTGAGTCAGTCAGCAGTCCCTATAAGGAGGATTGGAAATTCTTGCGTCAATAGAACCCACCTGCAAATCGGAGGACCTTTGCTGATGATGGATTCAAGGTAACAAATCGAATGAAAAAGTGCTAACATCTGCTCCATATGTGATGTCGGGTTATGTAAAATAAAAAAGTGGGATATAAACAGGACAAGGTGCACAGATGTGAAGCGAATGGGTAAGAAAAGATGGGAAAAACTCCAGAATCTGAGCTGACGTTTTGAGATTTTATGACCTTAGACAACGAGTTGTCATGTTTCTTATGTGTAGGGGTGCAACGAGACCAATCCATGAATGAATGCCATGGAACATCTACATATGGTGCGCTAATGTTGACATCAACACATTCAGCATAATGTGAGCCACACATGCCAAACAGACTAACACACTGGTACGCCATTGTTCCTTTCTGTCAACTGCGAGTCAGCAAATGAATTAAATTTTCTTTAGTTGATGGAATAATCGCGGTCACCAAAATGCAACTACAGAAGTTAGATGGTATTCACCGCGTTCAGTGGTCATTTCATGTTCTTCACTGCTTTTATCAACAGTATATTCCATGGTGCGTGTCATTCGAAGCCGTTACACTTTGACATCAGCAGTGATGTTGGCAACACCTTGGCCCAAAAGAATTCGGAAGCGAATCCTGAGACCGACTTCCTACTAACCACGTCACTAATTGATAATTTACTGTTTTTCTTCAACGAACAAACACGAGTTTGGTATTACAGCATTTATTAGAACACCATAACTGACGTCTCGGCGATTTCGCTTTCTTCGAAGCCCTGAATGGTCGACTTGACATGCAATCTGCTCAGCCAAACACTTCCGTATCCTTAGCAGATAAGACTTGACACATAGATCTTCATTCGCGTAATAAATGACTTTACAATATCAACCTTTTACTTATTGCCTACCGTAATTTTCCGTGGCAGGGTATTATGTGAAGTGCGACAACAATGAGGCAGACACCTCCGGTGTAGAGTTTTTCAAACATCTCAGCATCATTGCGTTTGCATCCACACCTTCTTTCAAACACCCACTATTTTGTTGTTTGTAAGCCTTATAACTATTAAGGTGAGATCAGCGGCACAGAGTAATACATGGGCGAGGAATGTGCCTTGGTCAGGTCACAGCCTGAGGTATGGCGCTAGGTCGGGCGTGATCGCAAGACAATCCTCCTCGCAGTTCATTTTTGAATTTTTGGAATTGATTTAAAACACTTTAAGAATGTTGATGCTGATGCTGATGTTTTAGATTCCTGTGCGAGGGTAGTGATTTTTACTTTAAATTTCTTTCCGTTGTGGTTCTGTGTCCCATGCGTGCCTAGTGGGATGTTTGGTTTCAATTTAAGTTTTTCACCAGCGCAACCCATTTCTAAGGAAACCTTCCACAAGATTGCATGCAGTCTACAGAGCTTCAAAATCGAATCTGTAACAAAGTTAAAGTGAAACACTAATTAGAACGACGAGAATCGGAGGCACCACCACCACTTCCTTTTCCTTGAGCGTCTTTTAGTCAGCAAGAACCCAACAGGGAAGCAGACATCAATTTTCGTATATTTTTGAAACTCTCAAAATTTTTAACCACTATCACAAGAGAAAGCTCAGTTCCAGCCTTACAGGAACGCAAAAACATAGTAAGCGACAGGTTGGAGAACTAATGAAATCCAAAGCTATTAGGCTATCAGCTAATGAGAAAGGTGAAGAGTTTTTAGTAATCCTCACTAGTTAGATGTTGCGATAACGGAAAAACACCTTGAATTCGCTTTTCTTTATCGCTCATCATCTGAATAGGAATTCAAACGTCAATATCGAAGACTGAACAACAAATGGGTAAAAGTGGCAAGCGGGGCAGGTTTAACACAACTAGTTATTTCGCAAATTAAAATCGAATTACCAACATGTCCCGTCTTATACTTACTTACCAAAACTAATAAGCTGGTATTCACTGACTGGCCTCTACCGACCCTTCAGCCCCTGAGGTTAGACCCATCGTTAGCTCTGCAGATAGGCCCACCGATAGAATAGCAAGGTTCATAAACCTAATTCTCATCCAGCTGCTGAACCACATGCTAGCTCATCTCACCAATACCCAAATGTTCCTCTGTTCAAAGGGATCGTCTGCGTAACACGTGTCCTAATAGCACGTACGATATGAAGTCGTTCGACGTTACCGCCACTTATACTAACGTGTGGAATGACACCGCTATGCAAGCTATCATCGAACTCCTTATGCATCCTCTTATACCTTCTGCGAGGCTTCCATTTCTGAACGTTCAAACTTCAAGCTAACCTATCCGAAAACTGCTACAGTATGAAATGGTACGGAAACAAAGTACTAAAAACATACTGGTTCATTACCTCTCCTCTCACCTCACATGGACAAAAAGGGCTCTTGTAAACATGTTTCGAGCAGCCAAGCGTGTGTACACGAAGAGAACATGAGAAGGAATCCTTCAAATTGGCGCATCAAAGCCATTTCCAACGGCTATGAACCTGCACCTCCTCGGGATAGGTGTAGATGAAAATCCAAGCCATGAAACGATAACACCACCGATAGCAATGTCCCGGTTATCCTACCCTTCATTTCAAACGAAATAAGTGAAGCTATAACTTGATTAAGAAGGACCAGTCTAAAGAATTCGGTAACAGCAACTGAAGTACCACGGACCACTTTAAGACTAGATAGTTTGCAGCAGCCTATATGACCGTCTATGTACAACGCAAAATTATATAATTTGCCGTAATGGTAGACATGGTGATTTCATGAGTTCGGATACGGTTTATCTGATCTCTTGTAAGGTGTGGCGGCATGAATGCAATGGCGAAACGGGTAGACGATTCTACGTCCGTATAGAGGAACACCTTGTTGGTAAACTTAAAGTTAAGCTAAATAGTCCACTAGGCGCATAGGACACAAAGACACAAAGAGGAAGATTATGAAGTAAATTTCACTAGACACAAAAGGGAAGATTTCGAAGTAAATTTCACTATCCTCGCACGCACAGGAATCCAAAACATCAGCGCTTTGCACTCCTGAAACGTTTCAGATTAATCCCAAAAGCCTAAAAATGAACTGCGAGGAGTAGTGTTTTGTGATCAGGCGTAACCTGGCGCTATACCTCTGGCGGATTCTATGACCTGACACAGGCACATTGCTCGCCCATGTACTATTGTTTGTGACCGATCTCCACCAGTTAACTAGAAGACTAGCAGTGAACAAAGCGATGGGCATTCAAAAAAAGATGTTTGTGCTGCTGGTTCGATTATTCGTTGAAAATCAAACCAATATCAGCGGATAATCATACCAACAAAAACTGCCCTATATAAAAGAGCGTCGCCGGGTGAGTATGGGTTGTTTGAGATGCTCAGCTGAGGAAGATCCGGTTCGATGCGAGACGAAGACTTCACATCCAGAAGAGGGACAACTGTGGACCATCGACAAGGATCGTCGGATCTGATGAAGAAGAAGACGTCGAAACGTTAGGAGAATAAACATCTCTGTCAACCTCGTGTAAGCTCAACAATATAAACAAATGAAGATGTTTATTATACAAATGAAAGCTTATGTGCTAAACCTTACCTGCTAAGGTTATGAAAATGTTTGACTGAGGAGATCGCTTGTCAATTTGACCTTTCCAGAGTCTGAAGAAGACGAAACCGCTGAAGCGTAGACTATTTTCTGTTCATAAATGCTATAACACCGAATTCGTGTTTGCTCATTGAAGAAAGCCAGTGAATTTGAAAACACTCTTTCAAATTAACATATGGCTATTACTCTTGCTCGACGTTCAGGCACAGGCTGTATTTTCTTGCTCAACTCTACAAATGGCCGCATCCCTTCCAGTTTATGGTCGTCGAGGCTAAGGGAGTGCTTGAAAAAACTTCAATTCTTTTCACAATTTTTCAGTGTTAGGAAAATATGCAAGTATGGTGCCGCAACATCCGAGCTCTTCCATAAAACTTCTTCACAGCAACAGTTAGTTGGCGAAACTCGTTTCTGCATACATTCGCGAAATAAAGGATAAAAGTGATAAAGCTCTCAGCGTCGATCAATTCTTGATGGATACGTGATGCTTTCGACTTCATCAAGCATCGTTAGCAGTGGTTGAATGGATATCTGGCTTATATAATGATTCGTGGTGTTCTACCGATGTATGGAGTCAGTTTTATTATCCTCTCAGACAGTTCTGTTACCAATTTGCCGAACCGGGAAGGATGGAAGGCGTGCTAAGTCTGGCGCGCTGGATCGAAGAACCCATGCGCACTGCAAGGTGCCCCTAACCAATACCCAACACGCGGCTCTATTCATGCGTAAAGGACTAGCGCCATTTCTGCAGCATCGAGACAATTTTAGAAAAAACCTCGCTAAGAATATTACCTACTTCTCTTGAAAGCTCTTGATAACACGTTCTCGAACGCTTTCGCGCTCTCATCTTACACCTTCATCCTGTTCACGTAGCATCCACCTAGTCTCTGATCCCTGCATTACGATGGAAAGAGCACACTCTGTGAAGGCAGCGCAGAAACCAATCTTTTTCTTCTTCCTGAAACATGGATTTTCGTGGAGTCAGTGTAATATCAGTATCTTGCTGGCTATCATGATACTGATATTACACCGACTGTATATGACCTTGGACGCGTGTGGCGCAGTGGTTGTAGACGCCCCGCAATACACGCATGGGATCGATCCCCGCGCCCGTGGCTCACCAAGCCTCCTATCCCTCCGGCGTCGGCAAATTGGTACCAGACTTGTCTGGGAGGATAGCAGCACTGGTTCATACATCCGCGAGTTATTGTAAAGGCCAGATATGCATTGAGTCACCACCAACGATGCTCTTAATGAAGTCGAAGGCGTGGCGCATCTCTCAGGGATTGATCAAAGGCATGAGCTTTATCATTTATCCTTTGTATATGACCTCAGAGCACTTTGCAATCTTTCCACTTGATTTTTAGAAACTTTGATTCTCACAAACAGCCTTTGTTATGCAAACCTCTTTGTACAATCGAAACATCTTGTGTGCTATTTTTGTACGAAGCTTTCATGCGTACAATAACACGAAAAGCATGAAATTGTTTTGGAAACCGTCTTTCGTGATCTGTTCTGGTCATGAGGGAGTTGGAAGCGGAAGTCGACAAATGTTTTCGGTAAAAGTTTTGGACCTGTGCCAAAACACCCTCTCCGGAAGATACTTAAATGGTCCCGTGAGGCACAACTGTATTCCTCTCGTTAGGGCCACTGTTCATCTTATGGGTTACCCCATGTAGATAATCCAAGGTGTTAACTCTTATTGCATTTGGTCACTATTGTATATTAACTTTACTGTAATGCGCTCTGGACACATTAACTCTATTATGCGTTTATTTTAGGTTAATCTTATCACAAGCTAACATGTGCTCCTTAATACGTCGACCTCATCGCATGCACTCACAGTCCTACATGTATCCCTTAAAATGTTCATCTCATATGATCGACATCACAACCTTACATATAGTGTGTGATCCTATCGTATTGCTATTGTCATTCAGGTATTACGGCCTTACATGAATCACTTAATGTGCACTGTGGCAACATGACCAATAAGTGAGGATAAGGCTGATTAGTAGCTTTGCTATAGGCTAGTGTCTTATATAGCTATATCTTGTGGCACCATTGGTTTATTCCGCATGCACGTAGTATTTTTTCATTAGCCTATAGCAAAGCTACTAACCAACCTTATCCTCACTTATTGGTCATGCTGCCACATTGCAGCCTGTATTGTACAAATGTTCACATGACATTATTCGTGCATTAATATTGTTATAAACGGTCTAATCACTCAACTTTGAGGTATTGCTCTGCAACAACTACGAAAAGGTCCCGCGTGGCCACTTCCTGCGAAGTCGAGCATTCTACTCAAGCTAGTGAATATTCGGTGCCGAGAACTGACTCAAAGGCCTAATTTCCACTAGCTATTGCTATACTAACGATCTGAATGGAAAGCACCTGGTTAACGGAAAACTAACAGGACTTTGTTCTTTTACGAAAAAAAAAAACTTCTTTTCGGTCTAAAGACTTCAAACAACTATCTCTAAACACTCTGCTATGTCGTTTGCAAACTTAGCCGAGGCATTGGCATTATTTTCACAAAAGCACTAATCTTGCGAATAAACGTAATATCGGAAATTCATTATACACACATTTTTTAGCTAACATTGTAAGACTCGGCGTAAATATATTTCAGATCCCAACACTTGCTTACAAATCGTTCCCTAACATCCTTCGTCCATGAAAGTCTTCGAACTTTTCGCATGTGGGTTCAGCTGCTGCCTAAAGATTTTTTCTTTGTCAGTGAACGTCGGTTGAGTGAGCTCTCTCTCAAATCCTGAAATAACCATGCTAGGGCATTCCAACGTGGATTAAGGGAGCGAACTAGTTCCACACCAGTCTGGTACCAATTTCCTAATCACGCAAGGATGAGAGCCTTGATGGGCTCAGGATGAGTTCAAAAAAAGCTTGTACAGATTGGGCAGTCCGGGTTATGAACGAAGGTGCTACCATTACGCTCTATATACATTAGGTTTCTAAAAAAATTCGTAAGAAGTGGTGTTTTTAGAATCTGAGTAGATGTTGAATCATAGGTTTAGCGGATAGAAATTCACAAACAGAAAGAAAAGCACCTGAGATCTGCTTTAAGAATGCATACTATTCAAACGGATGTAAATCAGACAATGGCAAACCTCGGTTCGGATTTCGTTCAACAGATGACGATAGTTTTATCTTAAAAACGGACTTTCATTAAACCACGAAGCGAACAATCACTACTTTCCGAGGTTATTTAGTTAGCACGAGGTTGGTTTGAAAATTTAGTAAAAGCCGAACAAAAATTTCTCTACCAACCTCATGCTAGGTTAATAATCTAGGTAAACACAGACAACGATAGTTTCTTTGACTAACGAGTCCCATAGTCAGTTAAATCTGAGAGTAGCACCAGAACGTTACCTTTCAATGGTAAGCATAAAGTTCTCTTTAGCTTTCGTACGGTGGCAGCATAGCCGAAACGTGAACTCTTCTTGTATTGGTATCAACTTGAGAACAGTGAAAACAGAAATATTCATTCGCCGCACATGAAATGTGACATCTCAGTAGAATAATGCTTCATTCAAATAAATTTGCCCTTTGACAACAGTAACAGATTGACCAAATATTGACAATCTGCAGTTGTCCTCCAAACAAAGCTTAAACTGTGCTCCTCGATTCGGGAACGATTGAAACGCTGAAAAGACGAACATCATTCGTGGAATACCAATGGCTATGCATAGCTATGCCATTGAAAAAGGACAGTAATCACCATATAGCTCGCGTATCTTCAAAATTTTTCCCCAAAATGGAGCTAAGGCACACTGAGCAGACCCAGTAGCTGGATCCTCGTTAATTCCAACCCAAGGAGCAAAGTATCGGCAAACATAGTCATACGCATCGTTCTCCGAATCCACAAAACCCTGAAAGATTTTGAGCGTTAAATAAAAGACATGGACTTATACGTAAACGTAGTAGTCAGTATAAATACTGATGGCAGAACAACAAAGAATGAAAATGTGGCTTAGGTGTTTTTAAATCCCTGAAAATGTAGAACAATTTGCCTGTAAAAACATCATATTAAGAATAGCATGGTATAGGTCATGTCAAGGGCTAACTTTCGTTTGCTTTATAACCACCCGAGTCCATGTTTCCTTGCCCAGCTCTTCTTCATTGTGATCACTTTCCACTAAAAGTTTACCAGTTCATACTCCATAACAACAGCTGGTGATTACTAACAAATCACTGCGTCCTGGGATTTGAACAGACTCACCTACCAATACACAAATCACTGTGAGGAATTGAAATTTAGTTGTGATGAGAGCTAAGTCGAAGAGTGCAAAATGTATTTTCCTCATCGAATCGTTGAATTGCTAAGTACTTTGGACATCACTGACACATCCGAGATACACGAGATAAGTGACTTCTAATGGTACCATCTGAACCACGTACCAGAAAACCTATGTTAGCATGCACGTGTCTGAAGGCTCTATCCTAGCTAAACTTTTTGACGGACACAACTGCTCAATTTTTCGATTACAAACCACAGAGATTTACTAGTCAACCCAGATACTTTATAATAGACCTATAGTAAACAAAAAAAAACTTATTCGCTACCAGTAGAGAATCTTTCATTTGTAGACGATATCGTCACATTTTCCAAAATAACTACGGAATTCTGGAGCCTATTAAAGCACTGAAAATACGATAGTTTTAACACCTAAGCGATGACGCCTTATATTTCCCTTGACTGCCACATTAAAAGAACTACAATAAAACACGAAAAAAAAAGCACTTCTGGAGCAGTGGTCGGAGGCGCCCTGCAACACACGCGTAGAATCGATCCCCGCGCCTATGGCTCACCAAGCCCTCCATTCCTCTGGGGTCGCCAAATTAGTGTCAGACTTGTCTGGGACGATAGCAGCACTGGATCGATACATCGGTAGGCCATTGCGAGTCATTGTAAATGCCAGACATGCATTCACGCTCCTCCAACGATGCTTAATGAAGACGAATTCATGGTGCACCCTTAGAAATTGATCAACTCCGGAAACTTTATCCTTTTATCCTTTATAAAGAAACAGTTCAGTGCGCTAAAATTAGTAGCTGAAAGGTGCTATTCTAGAATTCCTGTAGTTGGACAAGGTAGGCCTCTAAACATGTGGCTACTTTAGTTTTCATTTCATTAACAGAGGGGTCGGGAAGGCGCATTACTAGTGATGGCGTCCATTACAAGCGCGGTGCGAGTTCGATCCCACTTCGGACTCACTAAACCTCTTGTAAACCTGTGGTCGGAAATATCAAACTTGCCTAGGAATAGTCCACTCACTGCAATCCAAATGGGAACGCTCCAGCCCGGCTACCTCAGGATTCTAAAGAAAGTCGACACGAACAGAATTTATCGACGTATCAATAAGCAGCCGGACCAACTTAACGAAATATTTGAAGACCTTCATAGACGACCAATGCGAAAAAACGAGTCAGATACAAAATTTCCAGGATCCGCATAATAGATGGGAATATGGGTCCTGCAAAAAAAAATTTTTTTCCTAACATTTATGGAGCGTACACCAACATTCTCGCTTCACTTGTGCCAGCAGAGCTACAATGTTGTGTTATAATCCAAAGCTCTAATTCTTCATTTAACGAGCTTGCAGTGTTTTCCATCCTGTTTAGCTCTTTTATGCATTCAGTATTCTAGGTAAGCCCAGTGTTTTAAATGCTCTGTGTTAAAATTCTCTTGAAAAACAGTTGACTATTGGTTTAAGGATAAAAGGACAAAGCTCTCGGCATTGATCAGTCTTTGAGGGATGAACCGTGTACTCGAATTCATTAAGCATCCTCAGAGGTGACTGAGTGGAGAGCTGGCCTATACAATGAGTCGCAGTGGCCTAACCATGTATCGATTCAGTTCTGCTTTCCTGCCACATAGGTCTGGTACCAATCTGCCGACCCAAGAAACTTCTTGAGCCTGGGGCGCTGGATCGAACCCATGTGTGTTGCGGGGTGGCCATAACCACTGCGCTACACGCGCACGACTGTTGGTACATTAGCAAATAAATGAACAAGTGAATTACTTGTGATCTGGAATTTGCTGGTGTGAGCGTTACAATGACACCGCGAACGAAATCGCCATTCGGATCAAACGTCAACATCTTCGTGCAGTCGTTGGCATTGATTTCAGCCAGTTCAAAACTGAAACTTGTAGAATAACTGGGGCTTTTGTTTTCTCTTTCTTACTTAGCAAGCGTATTGTGAAGTCTGGCAGTTCCTAAATCGTTCATTGAGGATTATCTGAGGAGAAAAGCAAACAATTACATAGAACTCGGTATTATTCGGATTCTGTTCACCATTTATTTGCACTTTTCTTCGTAATCGTTTCTTTACGACTGATATTACTGTAGCACTGAAGAACGTCATTTCTTAGCTTTTCAATTTTTATCCAAAGGAGCTACGACAGATATATCAAATGAGGAAATTCCATGTTTTACTTGAAGGCCTTTACGCTGATTCAATGGCTTATTCGTCTAGTACTGCTTACTTATTTAAATACTTAATAACGATTTATGTCTTGGGTGTTCCAGCACTTTCGCATTTGATTTTTTATCTTGTTTATGTCATTTATGGAGGCAGTCGATGTCGTATGTGGCTCCGGCTGCTTTTCTAGTCTTTGTCGATCGGAAGTAAATTTGCTTCTATCCAATTCCGATTCTTCTAGGACGGCAAGAAATGCCAAAGTATCAGTTTGCTTGGTTCCAACCAATATAACACAGACTGCGACAGAATACATTGTCCGGAAAAAATAAGTTATTATCAATGGACGATATGTTCATCAATAACTGTCCCGTATAAAGAGGCATCGCTGAGTGATGTTACTTCATTCTAGCACTGCTTCAATAGATTCGAACTGATCCGTTCACGAAGACCCACATCGGAAGAACGAGTGGCTGTGGATAATCAACTCAACTCACTCCCACTCTGGAGAAGGTGAAGGCGCCAAAACGCTAGCCAAAGACGCATTAGGTGTTTTGATGCGACACTCACTTAGTTGGATATTTGGAAGGTCCGTCCTCGCTGATTGTGCATGCCCCAGCATATTCTCCATTTTTCGGAGTTTTGCCGGCTTAGCCATTGTAGTTCCCTGGAATCTCGAGGACATCCTGCCAAAGTCTGTCCCAGGTCGTCACCACGACAGGCAGTCAGTCGCAGTTCTTGTGGATCAGAGGGAGATTTGCCACCATGCGACTTTGATACCAAGACGGTGGTGGTTCCTGGTATTAGTTTACTTTTAGCTTGGCTTCCTGATGGAAAGGCCGCACTCCTTCTCAGCTTGGAAGACCTTGACAAGAGGATGAATCCTCCGCTGTACATCGCACCACGATACCTAAGAACACCTCCCAATCATGATGAGGAGGTAAACCGTTAGGAGATTTGATCAGACACTCTGATGTAAAATACGTTATGCAGTTTTTTGAACAGTTTTGGATCAGTTCACATTTTGAAATGATGGTGCACAGACGAAGAAGAGCTCTACAGAGTGTGGGAATTATTCAAAGAACTGCTGTGCTTAGAAGAGTAAGAAAAACTAACGATTAATGATGACGACGGTGGACTTACGCCTAGACATAAAAACTTTCACGATTATATCAAAGTTCCAAAATAACGATGGCGTTACAATAAAGAATTTCTTATAGAATAGTATATCTAACGTACTTCGTAGTTTCCTTATCAACAACGATGATTAACTTTTTCGCTTCGCTTGCATAGGCGACACTTTCCACATTAATCGTCGATGGAATAAAGCTTGAGATCAAGTCGGCCACATGTGGAGGAGCGTCGAACTAAAATCCTTCATAACTGAATGTTGTGCTAGCCAAATTGTTGGTACGTACTTAGTGGTGGCATACAACTAGGGAAATTGACTGGAGAGAAGTAAAGCATCAAATGAATCTCTTAGGAACGGATCATATATTCGACTGGATTAAGCACCATAGAGGTGTAGAGTGATGAAATACATATTTCGCCTGTACAACAACCTGCTATAGTGCGTTGATGTAAGAAGTCAAGTTATCCTTTTAGACTTGTTGTATTCTTCCCTATGGTGAACCCCTAGAGGAATGAGGAGCTTGGCTTGCTGGATGCGCGGGATAGAACTAAGGAACGGGTAGGTATGAAAGAGTACATCCAACCATTGAGCTACACGTTCACTGTAGAGAAGTACACAAAAAAATTGCCTCTCTATAACGATTCAAACTGCTTTATGGCTCTATGTAAACAACCCAATGGACTTACGCCTAGACAATTCAACAACTCGTTTATGGAAAAACTATGGAGACTATTCACTTCCTACTACAAGATGTTCTCTATTTCTTATCACTATTATACTTCTTCCATATTGTTCGAGTAGTCTTCCACAATGTCAAAATCCTTTCTGTAAAATGCGTCATCGCAGAAGGCTCATGTTTTTGCCTCACTTCTGGCCTCCCAACGGTTTACCGCCTCATCGTGGCCGGGAGGTATTCCTGGGTGTCGGACTGCTATGTACAGCGAGGGATTCACCCGCAGGGTCTCCCAAGCTGAGAAGGAGTCCGGCGTTTCCATCAGGAAGCCCGGCTATGAAAAAACCAATATCAGGATCCACCACCGTCCTGGTATCAAATAAGTCGCATGGTGGCAAATCTCCTTTTGCTCCACAAGGACGGCAAATGGCTGAGGTGGTGACCACCTGAGGCAGACTTTGGCCAGGTTGACCTCTCGGATCTAGGGAAACACAATGGCTAAACCAGCAAAACTCCGAAAAATGGAAAATATGCTGTAGAGGGCACAACCAGTGAGGACGGGATGTCCAAGTGTCCAAGTAGGTAGTATACCTGCACAACCGTAAAAATACTGGGACGGAATGGTTATGCCTACTACAGCAGCATCTATCTCGAATCGGCTTCCGTTCGGTGATCTGAGGTACCTGTTTTGTCCCGCGCACGCTACTCTATCTGAGATTATTTTTAACTGTGAGCAGCACTCACTCATCGTCCTGAATCACCGGTGCATCGAAGCTACTCTTAAGCTCTCATATAAACGATGTACACTTCCTTCATTGCTACTTTGTTATGGTTGTAATATATAGATGCACAGCGGCTTAATAACTCAGGTTTCAAGTTCACTTTGCGTCAACCCACGAAATCTTCGCCTGGCAATTAGTAAGACGTCCAGCATTTTATGCTGAGCTGTCCAACACAATGCGTCAACCTATTTCTTATTCAGCTAAAAAACGTACATTCTCTACTTTGGCACTCCTTAAGGAGCACTTAACTAACTTTACACAACGAGCATTCTCTACTGAGCAAACTAATATGAAAGCCTAAAAATCCAGTAGCGTCCCACCTCAGAAAAAATATCCGCCAAGGGGTTTTCTGTGCCGGGGAAGTGTATGCTAGTGATGGTATACTGTGGGAAATTCATCTCGAGTAAATCGTGTTCTTTTTTCTCTACCATAAGATCTCCGGACTTGGTGGTAAACATAATCAATGACGATGTATTACCTGAATATGTTCTTTAATCACTGTTAAAAACTCTAGTATTTACAATGTTGATCTTCTCATTTGCTGTCTACTATAATTTTTCACGGCAGGGTATCATGTGAAATACAACCAAGATGATGCTGAGATATTTGCAAAACTCCGAGCCACAGGTATCTGCGGTGGGGAACGAACGCACTATTACCCTTTCCGGGGGCTAGCGTGTGCACCACCACGCCATGCGCCTCTTTCTCAGCTAGTTTTCTATCGATCACTGCTATCAACAATCACCCGTCGCAAATCGGCAATGAAGACAGTTAAGCTGAAGCTGAACTTGAAATCACAATCTTCACCTTTTTATTTACCGCCTATAGTAAGCAAAATTTTTGTTTACTACAGGAAATAAAATTTTTGTAGGCTATAAGTAAAAAGGTTGAGATTGTGGCTTAAAGTTCAGCCTCAGCTAAACAGGGTTCATTGCCGGTTTGGGCTTCAAGATCAATCCCGTTGGCGGGTGATTATTGATGGTAGTGATCGATAGAAACCTAGCGGAGAGACAGGCGAAACTAAAGACTCGCATGGTATGATGGTAAAGCGTCAGCCCCAGGAAATGGTAATAGCGCGTTGGTTCCCCACCACAGACACCTGCGGTCCAGAGTTTTGTAAATGTCTCAGCATCATCTTGGTTGTATTTCACTCTAGTATTTAATTAGTCGAGTTGGCCATATATTCGCATAATCGCAGTTTCAAAGTCATTTTGCAAAATGCGTAGTATTAATTCCAAACAAATACTTTGAGAAATATATTTTTAAACACACTGAAAAGCGCTGAGTATTCACAACTTTCAGAAGCTGTTGAGATTTTGATGGAAAACAATAAATAAATAAATAAATAAGAACTATGATGTTCTGCGGGCGACTTACCTATTTCATGGAAGAGGACGTGTGAAGTGGCAAGGGTGGCGTGACCGCATAGATCGACCTCTGTACTGGGTGTGAACCACCGTAACGTGAACCTGCTTGCTGAATACATTTCATCACTCTTTAGAGTAGTGGATTAAGGCATTATAAGAGTTTAACTTTTTACCTGCTGTCCACTATTTCTCGCAACAAGTACAATCACCATTACGCTGAGATACTTGCGAAACTTGAGCACAGACCAGATTGAACTACGATCGGGGTTCAGGTATTACCTACTGAACCACTGAGGACATTGCTTTGCCTTTGTCTCTCGTCCGCTTTTTTATCCTAACGATGGCAACAGCAACTACCCGTCAACGGGAAAGATCCAGAAAGCACAAATAGGCATTGAACACAGTTAAGGTGAGGCTTTAATCGAAATTGCAATGTTAAACTGTTATCTACCGCCCACTATTTTTTTTTGACCTGGGGTCGAAATTTTACAAATGTCTCAGCATCTTTGTGACTATAAGAGTTGTCAGTATATTTCTTTGTATTGTTCAGCTTATACGACGCTGTTATATAACTATTATTCGGTTGATGTTTCGACGTCTTCGACTTGTGCACGTCCGATGACTCGATGCGATTGTCTTAAGCCGTTCCTCCTCACGATATGTGTCTTCGTTGTCGCATCAAGTTGAATCCTCCTGCGTGAAGCACCGCTCGAATGAAATAATCTCACTCGGTGGTGTCCCTTTATACGAGACGGTCGGTGTTAGAATACCGAGCACATAGCCTAGTGGTGCTTCACTCCAAAGGATGGATTGTCGACATGAAAATAAGTCACTCTCAATAGACAATCAATCAACAACTATGCTGTATGAAAGGACACCACCGTGTGAAGCTACTGGAGAATCGGTTTAGTAGTGTATGCTAAGAGTTATTTTAATTTAGAACTCTTTAATGCATCCATTACTTCCCTGCTTTGTTAGTGAACACCGGCTAATTTAATGGTAGTCAGTCCTAACAAAGGAATTTTGCTTTGTATCTATCTTCTTGCCTTATATTATCTGTAAAGGCGCTTGTGGCGCAATGGTCGGAGGCGCCCTGCAACACACACGTAGAATTGATCCCCGCGCCCAAGGCATACCAAGCCTTCCCTCCCTCCGAGGCCGGCCAATTGGTACCAGACTTGTCTGGTAGGATAGCAGCACTGGCTCGATATATCGGTAGGCCATCGCGAGTCATCATAAAGGCCAGAAATGCATTCAATCACCTCCAAACAATGCGTAATGAAGTCGAATGCATGTCGTATTCCTCAGGGATTGGTCAACTCGGAGAGCCTTATTCTTTTTATCCCCTATATTATCTGTAGCAAACTGTTAAAACTATTGTGGTTAACAGATAAGGCGACTAGTTGTGGTTTACTGCCATGTTCCTTCACATGTACAGTTGATGAAGCCGTTATAAAAAGATATAAAGCTTACGGGTTTGACCAATCACTGAGGAACGTCCCACGCATTCAAATGCAGCGAAGGTCGTAGAGTGAATGAATACACATCCGGTCTATACAATGACGTGTGGTGGACTTCCGGTCCATCAAATCAGTGCTGCTGTTCTCTCAGAGAAGTCTATTAATAAGTTGCCAATCCCGCAGTTGTGGGGTCTTTGTGAATCTAGGGCACGGTATCGAACCCAGCGATCATTCCAGTGTCTTACGGAGCAACCCTAACCACTGCGCTGCACACTCTCTAACCCGTTGTAAACAACATTTACCACAATGTGATGCCTCGTGTGGCGCAGTGCTCGGAGGCGCCCTGCAGCACACACATAGGGTCGATCCCATCGCGCACCTGGCCCACTAATCTCTCCATCCCATTGGGGATGGCAAATTGGTAGCAGATCTGTCTGGGAGGATAACAGCACTGACTCGACACATCAGTACGTCACGGTGAGTCATTGTAAAGGCCAGATATGTGTGTAATCACCTCAGGCGATTCTTAACAAAGACGAATGCATGACGCATCCCTTAAGGATTGATCAACGCCGAAAGCTTTATCTTTGTTTTGCCATAATGCAACGAATGATATGGTAAGATAACTTTAGTTTTCTTCAACCAACCTGTCCTGAAATCACCGTTAATGGGAAGTGGAAATGCAGTCTCTGACAAATTGAACTCAGTAGAGATTTTCTGATATTCGTCATCTCTAAGCTCCTGAATAATGCACCAATCGAATCCATGAATAACATCGTTAAAATGTTCTCAAAAATACGAGAAAGGAATCGGTTGTATAAATTTGTCTCAGGAAGATAGATGCGTTTACCCGAGATATTAGGCAGACAGCTGCTTGATTCCCGCAAAATCGTTCTCTTGTGAACGCGTCCACGATAAATATCGGGAAATTCTTTTCCATTTTCACTTCTAAAAAATATCTGTACCAATTTCCATCCATATTTCTATAGAGCATCACTTATAACGCTAAAAGAACAAAATCGCCACCAGAAAAATTTCAAAACGATTTATCAAAGATGTACGACCGTCTATGGCGAAGAGATAGCAAGGACTATCATGGCTACTAGAGAAGTCCAAGAAAAAAATCAAAAAAATAAAAAGTAAAAGCAAAAACGAAGGAAAAAAAGTACGGAGTCGCTCGAGCACGGAATCAACTAGTCTCATCGCCACACACTGGGCTACACCATCTATCATGTACGACTATGAGACAACTGGTGAAAAGCGACAGCACTTCACTTGGCACTTGACGGCTTTGGAATCGAACAAAAACAACGCGCTCACGGTACGTAATGAACGCGGTCTCCTGTTCAACAACCACAAACCCGAGACAGACTGCTGTGAAGCACAGCTTCAAGGTGTGTAGAGGTCTTAGACAACGTCAAGTTTTGTGTCATTGCCCTGCATTAAACTGTAGCCAAGACGATCACGATATTCGCTTATTGAATGGCGGGGTCACTATCATTGATAGAAAAGATCTTGTTACGAAATCACAGCGACGATGTGCCGCGCACCCATTTATATTCATCCACACGTCGAATTGAAAACGGTCCTGTCACCTTGAGCACCCATTCCTTGTCCATTCATATCAAAAAAGGTCAAGTTGCATGGATTCATACCCTCGAAATTGTGCAGCCGATCACAGCGAGCAGCAAGCGCTTTATGGTGATAGGAAGTGATTTGGGGCGAAGTCTTTCTAAAAAATTTATTGTCGACGACGTTGTCAGTGGAATAGGAAAGAAAAGTGAAAGTGAATACTTCACATGGTGGATGGATCGGATCACCATTTTCCATGTGACAATAATCGATTCAGGGGAAAAAATCGTCTTAGCATGTAGAAGCAAACAATAAGTTCTATTTGAAAACCAACCTCCTTTTAACCTCCGTATGACTAATCAATATGTGTTCAAATTGTTGAGCTTACACGAGGTTGTTACACAACTTTTATTCGGTCAACGTTTCGACATCTTCAACTTCATCAGAGCAGACGATCCGAGCCGATAATGCACAGTTATTCGTCTTCTCGATGTGGCGTTTTCGTAGTTGTACCAAGACTGATCGTTCTCAGTGGAGCATTTCTCGAAGAGGCTTCATATGAGCCGAGTATTTTGGCTGGAGTTCAATCTCTAATGGTTACTAATATAAGTTTCATGATTCTTGCAGGAAAATCGCAACGACGTGTGCAGCAAAACCATTGGCAGCAACTCAAGAAATAGCTAGTCCAAAGAAATCCGATGGGAATTCATGTAAATATGGTGTTCGACTATCAGACCTTGTGGAAGAAGATGAGGCTACTAGGAACTGTAGTTCTTGGGAGCCGTAGAATTACCTGGACCCTTGTCTATGGTCGTCGAAGTTAATGAATTGCTTGAGGGATTTCTCAGGGCTAGGGTACTATGAGAATCAGGCAGTCGCAAAGATATGATCCATACGAAAGGCTTTACTAATTCATAGAATCACCTATTCGGTGAGAACCGCTCACGCTCAACCTGACAGCACTTCTCAGTAAAGCATAGCAGACTAATGCAATGAACCACATCGGAAAATCATGGAGATATGTTTGTTCTAGACCGATGTAAAGATGACACTTACGCATCGACACCTAGACGGCTTGATTCATATTGAGAGTCATCATTTTACGGAAATTGCACACGTTCGGGCGATCGTGACGGAATGGGGATGACCGAGTGCCTTGACCTTGGCATAAAATCGCGCAGTCAGCCTTATAGCTCGTCCTTTTCTAGGGACAGTGGGGTTTGAACTATTTGGAGTGTAACCTTTCATACAAGTTCCTGGTTTTTGCTTCTACTATGTTTCCAATAGGGCTGAATCGAAAGGGAGAGCCGGAACATCAAACACCTCTAGGTCGTGAAAAACCTACAATTGTTTTCAATACTATTAGTAATTACAGTCTACTGAATCTACTGACTTTCTTAACCTTTTTATTTACTGCCTATTCTTTTTAACGGCAGGGTATTTGTGAAATATAACTGCTATAATGCTGAGATATTTGCAAAACTCCGGACCGCAGGTGTCTGCGGTGGGTAACGAACGCTCTGTTGTCCTTTCCGGAGAATAACACGTTCACCACCACACCATGCGGGTCCTTCTTTTCGCCTGTCTCTCAGCTACTTCTATCGATCTTTTGCCATCAGCAATCACCCGTTTACTAACTTTGTTTTAACATTTGTCGCTTTACAGAGTCTCTTTGTATTTTTCTTATCATCACAAATAAACATTCTATTCAAAAATTCGTTCACTTTGTTGATTTACTCTACCATGACTTAATCTTAGGATAATGTAACTCTTTATGGACTTCTCCTTCAAAGCTGATAAACGTAGTTTTGCTTCACCATGGTACATAGGAGAACCGGATTACATTGCGGAAAACAGTAAAGGATTGAGATTTATAGCTGAAAAAAAAACTATAATGAATAAGACATTATGAGATACGTATGGCTCATATGGAGCAAGAACGAGAACGGTTAGACCACACACGGATCACAGCTTGTCAATGTATTAACATCAACACGCAACAAATGTCAGGGAAACAATCCGCCAAGGCAAAATTGGTCAGTTACTGCCAAGAACCGTCAGAGTTAAGGAAAAAGAGGTTAAAAGAGAATTGGAAGATAATATAGTTGGTTGTGTTCTTGAAAACCACAGATATCAGAAAGATTGCAAAATTCTTGAGGCACCTCAGATGAGGTCGAAAAATCCAAGGGAGAACTGCAGGGAGAGGTGCCTTGTAATCCCGAGTCATCTCGCTTCGTAACCCAAGTTTTGACCTGTGACAGCACATTCCTCACCCAGATAAACTCTACGCTGTTGGTCTCTATCAATAAGTGAAAAAATTGCAAAAGATGGAAAGTGTTTAGAAGGAACTACTTCTAATTCGGATGACTATATTGATGAATGAATGAAACTCAATAGAAAACGAGGTCAAACCAATGGCCACGAGTGTATTGTAAGGCACCTTTAACCACTGACACCTCTAACGCCAAAAGTAACCACCGCACAAGAAGTCAGACTTTTATCAAATAATAAGAGTTGAGCAACGGCATCCGATGTCTTCTTCCAGCAATTTGTAAAGTACTCGGCCACAAATGACACTCTTTTTCTGTAGAACGATAATGGAAGGGCAAAAGTCAAGCGGATTGTTGAGAATACTAACACATAAGGAGAAAGTGGAGATAGTACATAGTTGCACATTGCCTTATTTGTTAAGAAGCATATGTGGCGTAATGGCTATAGGTGCCGCGCAATGCACAAGTTGTTCTTTGTTCAATTCCGCAACCTGGTCTGATAAAGTCCGACATCCTGTCAGTGTCAAGAAATTGGTATCCAACTCTTCTGGGACGGTAAAAACTCTAAATTGATAACATGAAAGCAAGGGCGGAAAGCATTGTATAGGTCGACGATGAAGTTAATTTATCAAGCAACCACTGGTGATTTATGGGAAATCATTGACATCTTGAATGAATAGGTGATACTGGGAATGCGATCTAAGATATGATAGTAATAAACTGGAATGAAAAAGTGGAATGCAGACAGAAGCCTTCGTTGCCTGGAGATGTGCAGTAAAAGAAGACACGGGGAGCTGGTAAAACAACGAGTATAAGGGTTACGGACAGCAACTGGAAGAACCTTGAATGAAGTTACATCTTAAAAACATAGACTGAATAAGATTCAAATTTTTGAATGTAGCTTCAGCTTAAGCGAGTTCAATCCCGATTTCTGGTCCCAAGTCATTCCCGTTGTCTGCCGTATAACTACTGATAGCACCGTTAGCATAAAAAACTAGCCCGAGAAAAAGACAAAGCAAGGGCGTCGGTTGGTGTGGCGAATAACATGTGAGTCCCCGGATAACGTGATCGCGAGCCCGAAGTTCCAACTGATGTTCCCAGTTTTGCTCATATCTCAGCATCTTGTGGTTATATTTCACATAATGCCCTTCCATGGAAAAAGTGTAAGATGTGGTTAAAAGTTAAACGTTCAAATTTTTTAATTGGAGAAACACTTATGTAACTGATGTGGAATTAAAGCAAACAAGACATGGCGTGTCGTTAATAGCCGTAGCGAAAGTACCGCAATGTACGTCCGTCAAATGACCGTCACCCAATAGGTAACAAGAAGTAATTGGTCTGTTATGCTGTAAAAATGTACCAACGGTATGAAAATCGATGAACAATAAAGCAACAACATCATTTCCTGAGGAGCAGCTCTTTCTTTGGCAGAAGAAAGGCTGCTGAACGAAGTCGACTAAAGAAAAACTTGCTTAAAAAATAACTAGTTACTTAAAAACTACTAATACTTAAACGACTTAAAAAATTAAATTAATTAAAAACATGATAAATTAAAAATTGGGTACCATTCGTAACAACACGGCTTTGGAGAAGGTGAAATCGCCAAAACGTCAGCCACCGCCCAACAACAACAACGACGACGACAACAACAACAGCAACCACAACAATAGCGACAACTGCAGCAACAACAACAACAACGACCACTTATACCAACCTTGCATCAACTAAACAAGATCAGTTCAAAAGAACATACAAATAAAAAAATTAGTTCAGCAGTTGCACAACCACATTGCACGATCAATCGCAGAATGCTGACAGGAAGGAGTCGGAAGATATCGCGATATTCAAGAAGACAAGGGAAGGAATCGGCTTCATTCCGAACATAGTCCAACAGGAGAGGCTACACGTGAGATGGATAACGTTTGCAGAAGGCGAAATCCGCCGAAAAGTTAGCTTTTCCGTCAATAAAGAACAGAGCAAAGACCTCGCGTTTGCTTATCAAAAGTACGGCGAATTACTTTAATAGTGTCGAGGTTAACAAAATGCCGATCTTCGGAACGATTGCAGACTTTATGGGTTTGTATGACACGTGCCACATTTATTGTAGTCGTCTTCAACGACGTATTCAGTAACATTTTCGTGATCAGTGACAGAGATCCACCGACAGAACATTTCTACGAGTCAAATATGTGGAAATGTACATGGTGAAAAGGGACGTTCCTAACGTAAACTCAAAGTGCAGATACACTACTTTCAAAACAACGAACGAACAATTGGTTGTTTACAAAGACAAGGTCGTTGGATTCTGAAGAAACAGTTATGAAAGGTGAGATGGTGGACGGGATTTAACATCTGGGACAAAAGCCATAGAATACATTTTGATCACGCTATAGTTGCAGATGCGACTATCACAGCCACAGTTTGAACTGTTAAAGAAGGTTGAGGATTTTGCTACACACTAGGGAGCAGGCTGTGCCCCAACGCCAATTTGTTATGCCGTTCCTGATGCATTGAAATCATTTACGGAACACCGATTAATTCTAATCCTCTAGAATATTTTGATACCAAACATAATCTCTTCATCACGAATATGGACGCACCGTAGCCGATAACAACTGCGGGCGCTGTGAGAACCTCAAAACAAAGAGGAAATGGGTCAAAGAAAGAGCTCGAAAATGCACAATCTAGTGATCCAATGTTGCATGTGATGAAAATTTTTAAACGACTTGGGGAAAAACAACTCATAAGGACTTTACAATATAATGAACGCAATCCGAGTAGATCTTCTGTAAACAGAGAGGGAAGAAGAAAGCAGAAGCATCGTTCACATATCCGAAGGTCTTCGAACTTCTCACTGTTGGGTTCAGCTGCTGTTTGAGGATTGTCGTCTTCTTTTTGAATTTCGTTAAATGCCACTCATGTCGATTCTCCGTTGACTCCTGAAATAGCCGAACTAAAGCTTTCCCAGCTGGGTTGCAGGGAGTGGGTTGCTCCTGGATAAATCTTGCACCAATTTTCCGACTGCGGAGATGTGAGAGACTTAGCGAGCCCGGTGCGTTGTGGATCAGCAACGTGTTCTTAACGAACGGCATCGCTACCACTGCGCCAGCCACCACTCGCTATTCATATAAAACATTCAATTCAGATTTAGATGATTAGAACTTTATCAATTCCAGAGAACCACAAATATATGCCAATGAAGTCAAAGTGATTACTTTAGTACACGGTGTACTAAAACATCTCAAATCGGGTGGAAGAGATTGGAGTTAGAAAGAAAGTTTAGTTTATTCAGCTACTTAGACAATTACACCACGAGCATGCATAAAATGAAAAGCAATTGTCAACGGTGTGAAATCCAGTACAGTACCTCCGGAGCTTCATGCACGAAATAGCAACAACTACATGAAGGATAATAAGTGTCAACATGGTAGAGTGATCATATGACACGAAGTCTGACAAAAATACCGATTCACAATATGAAAACAATAGGGGAAATCCTCCTTGCCATCGAAATCACAATAATCCACTGAAAATACGGACTAATGCGTCTGTACTGAGGGCGGAAACGGCGATGTGTTTCCATCCTCTACAAAATGAATGCTTGGATGGTAAGAGGCGAGAGCTTCATAGTGAAATCAGTGGAGAGAAATCGCAAAAGGAAAATGAAAATGAAACACTGCTACGAGTCGTGGTGGTTGCTAATTTTAACCCTTTTTTATATAACCCAAATTCACATATTGTGCAGGTAAAGATTTCCTATATCCATACCTTTGTCTTTGATCAGAAAACCTTCGGGTTTGAGTGTGAAATCAGCTGCCGCACCAAGACCCTACCTTCAGTTTGTCTCCTTTATGAATGGAACTGAATGCTGTTGTAGTTGATTCTTTCTGTAACCCTACGATAGTTTTAATACAGTGTTACTGAGTCTCCACCAGCGACTAGGTAGTCGACGGCAACTGCCGATAGGAGGAAGCCGTTCGGAGATGAGGAGGATGCCAATCCTACCGTGGACAAATGGGAAATATGCTAAGCCCAAGCTCTGTTCGAATAACCGATTATGAGGACTTGTCACTGTCATTATGTTATGTTTCTATTTATAAATCGTGAATGGTGTGTAAACGCCATTCCGAAAATTTAGAATTATCACCTGTATCACTTATCGCCCCGTTGATCATCGAATGACCCGAGCGGGCACCAGATGCCACCAGGCATTTTCTAATTTCCCCTGTCGCGTACAAGAGTAGCCCAGTGGGTTCTCCCTGCCCTATAGAATGGTTGAGCACCATATTTCTCTCTAGGGTTTTCGTGAAGAACTCTGACCATTGCGTCGGCGTCCTTCCCGCAGCGCTTTTGTCGTCCAGAGGACTCCAGTCATTAACGGCTCATGTCCATCGATTGTCGTTGCTAGGCAGTACGTGTTTAACCCACATTATCTTCAACAGTTTGCCATATAGGACGGAATCGTCGATTTCTGATCCTCGACGTAAATCGGAGCTTCGGATCACTTCACTCATTTGCTTGATACGGGAAGCTCGTATCATCGCCATTCGGTGCTATTTACAGTGTTACATAAATGGGGCATAGGAAACTAGCCACTCATGAACATCGTTTTTGTGAGCTTTAGTGAGAAACCAATCTTTCCAAAAGTGTTATCACAGTCCGCTAGCATTCGTTTCGCCTGGCTTATGCTTAGTGTTATAAGAACGATGTCATCATCAAAGTGATGATGGTGCAAATGCCAACCATCGATTTTCACTACCACGTTGTCGCGTTCCAATGACGACATGGCTTTCTGGAGTATGACGGTAAATAGTTTTGGCTAGATGGTCCTGTTTTGTCCAAGCCCGCTTTTGACGTTGAGGTTAACGTCGTTGTATCGAGAGGTTTGCGAAATTTCACAGCTCATGAAGAATATTTATATATTGAGTGAGGAAGTCCTGATTGCCCAAAGAATTTTATGTCTCTTATCTCAACAGAAGCGAAAAACCTTGCTTTTAAATCAAAGAAAGTAAGAAAGAGCGGTCTCTTGTACTTTCGCAATATCGCACTGAGTCTTGTTATCGTGTGGATGTGGTCCATCGTACTAAATCCCTTTCGAAACCCTATTTCCTCACTTAATTGTCCTTCGCCCAGTGTTCTGTCAATCCTGTTTAGGATGAATCGAGTGGGAAGATTGTAGACGATAGATAGCAAGCAGACTGGGCCAAAATTTTCGATATCGTGGAGAGCACTTCCCTTGAAGAATAACACAGTCTTGTTGGTCTACGGTTTAACAGGAACTTTGGATTCTGACAGGTAACGTGTTAATAGCCAAGCCAGTGTGTTTATGACAACTGACGGAAGGTTCTTCATGTGTCCAGACCTTACCGTGTCCGGGCCTGGTGCTGTTCCATTTTCCACCGACGAAATGCCCCGTCGCATTTAGAAGGCGATTGCCGGCAGTACAACGTGTCATTCTTCTTGGGTTCATATGAGGTTGCCATTGAAGAGATCCGAATAGTTATTGTGAATAATTTTCTCCATTGCTTTTGTGAAAGCTGTAAGTGTTCTCTTTGGGCGTCGTAGTGGAATCATCTCAGTTTTGTAATTGGCGAAGCTTCGATGAGCTTTGCGAATTCTTTTCCCAGCCTCTGTTGATTCGACCATAACTGCTGCTCTTCTCTCTTTATTGTCTTTTGTTCCCTGTCTGCATTGCTTCGAATGTTCGGACGAACAGGCGGTTACTTCTACCTCGCGCAATTCCACGTTGGCGTACAAGATTGAGTGTTTGAGATTGAGATTGAGAGGACGCGTGAGCTCATAGTAGATGATTCAGATCGGAAACGAGGGAGTAGATTCATAAAATATGTCCACTGCATTGAATTAAATATTGTTGAAAGATTAATGTGCTTAAGCAAAAAAGCTTTCTTTTTTCCAGAATTTCTTGGTTATAAGTAGAAAAAAGTGGCGGATAGCACAGTGGTAGTGATGTAGGTCATCACGAGGATGATGCTAGTTCGATTATGCTCCAAGACAAGCAAGTCCCTCATCCTTCCGAGGTCGGGGAATTTGTATCAGACTTGTCCAGGAAGAGATCACTCTCTGCAATACATTTGGCAACGCTCCAGTCCAGTTATCTCAGGACTGTAAGGAAAATCGACTCCACCAGCGTTCTACGACATTCAAGATGACATGAAAATCCTCAAGCAACAGTCGAAGCCACACGTAAAATCTTAGAAGATCTTCGCGGATGATGGATGTGAGGAAACGAACGAATGTGAGAAGTGCTGGGATCCGCACAGTAGATGTGAAGATGGGTCATGTAAAATCAAATAAAAAGAATAAGCATTACAGATGGAAAGATATCGAAGAAAATTGTTACAAATAGCGTCTCTTCAGGATAATATTCACTTTCATCACTTAGTGGCTGTGAGAATTCTATCATTGACTGCGCTCATTTGTGACGACAGCAGACAGTTTAGTTGAAATGAACAAAACAGTGAGATTCATCATAGAGTGATCAACATCAAGAACATCATTCTCTCGTCATTCTGGTGCTTAGTTATTGATTAAGTAATGATCTGAAGAACTAGTGTACGATAAAGGTGCTGTGCACCAGAAAAATAATGTCGTTTTAAAGGACCAAAGACCACCCGATGAGTTCACCTATTAAAACGCGTTTTTACGAGCAAACAAGTGAGAAGGATAAGATCCTCGAAAAAAGAAAAACCGATGATGATGAAGAAGAAGAGGAATTACTACCCTTAAATTAGGTAAACTGAAGAGAATTGCACTATCATCATAAGCCAAGGCGGTGAAAACACGATTGAACGACCAGCTCACTTCTTGAACACCAAGGTCGACAGTTGACGCCGACACTTCGACAACCAGTTTGTGCTATCCCAAATGATTGTGATTACAACAGCATCTCAAACGCTAGATTCTTCCGTCCTTCATTCTGCGTGATGGGCGCGCGTGGCGCAGTGGTCGGAGGAGCTCTGCAATAACGTGGGATCGATCCTCCACCCAAGTCTCACCAAGCTTTCCATCCTATCGGTGTCGGCGAATTGGTACCATACTTGTCTGGGAGAGTAGCAGCACTGGCTCGATAGATCGACAGGCTACCGCGAGTCATTGTAAAGGCCAGATATGCATTCAATCACCTCCAAACGATGCTTAATGAAGTCGTATGCATGGCGTGTCCCTAAGGGATTGATCAGTAACAACATCCTCAGCCAACAGCTTTATCCTTTTTTCCTTATCCTTCTGTGTGCTTTTGAGGAAATATTTTTTTCAGAGATGTTCTAAGCGACTGAGAAAGTTGCCGCTTTTCCCAAGTATTAGAAAAAATGACTAGCATCTAAGTTCAACATCACAAGTGTTCGTAGAAAATTTTCAGTCTCCACGTGAAATTTTTCTTACAACATTTCACAAAGCTTAGGAGAACTAAAGTTCCAAACAGATACCACTGGTCGGCTCTGTTCGCAAAAATATTGTACTTCGCTTGCCAGTGTTCTTTTGCGAGATCGCTTTACTCTGGAAAAATAACAAAATGGTGCATCATTCTAAACACATTATTCAATGCTGATGGCTTACAGATGTAGTGCAAAATGGTGGCACCGTTGTCATGCTTAAGCGTTCATGATTGTCTAATCAATAAAGCTAAAAAAAGCTCTCGGAGTTGCTCAATCCCTGAGGGATGCGCCATGCACTCGAATTCATTAAGTATCGTTGGAGGTGATTGAAAGCATATCTGGCCTTTACAATGACTCGCAGTAGCCTACTGATGTATCGATCCAGTGCTGCTATCCTCCCAGAGAAGTCTGGTACCAATTTGTTGACTCGGAAGGGATGGAAGGCTTGGTGGACCGTGACGCTGGGATCGATTCTACGTGTGCGTTGCAATGGCGCCTCCAACCACTGCGCCGCACGCACGTCTAACCAGTATCCATTTAAATTCCTCATAAGCAAACTACTGTGTTGATGACGACTATTACTATGTTCGAGAAGCTTTTGTGTCGTACTTACTTACTTGGATAATTTGTTTGGACGGCTCGCTGTTATATGAATACCAAGTAGTTAAGAAGATTGGGTTGGATTAGCTGCTCGCCTTTGCTCGTGCCTCGTATTATGTCCAATGGTGTATCTGATGGCTATAGTTACCGTATTTGTTGGCGTGCCCGCTGGCTAGGATGGGATATGAATGTAGGGCACTCAGCACCATCAGAACACATAAAGAATAAAGTTGCAATAGAGAACATTATTTTCTATTAGACAATGTTTATTTGGTCGACTTGTCGACACTCCGGCCCGGCCTTGTTAATTTCGCCATCGCTTTTGGTTCCTTTGTCGTGGATTAATAGTCTGCTACATTAGTTGAGTACATTAAATAGTAACCAGAATAGAAATATTATCAGGAATATAACTTCAACGATGCTGAGATATTTGCAAAACTCCGGACCGCAGTTGTATGCGGTGGGGAACGAACACGCGATGTTGTCCTTACCGGGGAGCAGCGCACTTCACCACCACACCATTCAGGTCCTTCGTTTTGCCTGTCTCTCAGCTAGTTCTATCGATCTTTTGCCATCAGCAATCACACGTCAACGGGATTGATCTGGGGGGCCTAAATCGGCAACCAACCCAGTTAAGCTGAGGCCCCCAGATCAATCCCGTTGACGGGTGATTGTTGATGGCAAAAGAGCCAGACTTCTTCTCAGCTTGAGAGACCCTGCCGGGGGATGAATCCCTACTGTACATCGCATTGCGCCACCCAGAAACACCTCCCAGCCACGATGAGGCCGTAAACAGTTGGGAGGTTTGTGGTAATACCATGCAAGAAATCGCATTAAGCAGTGTCTTTTTTAAGGTTCATCGGAAATTAATGTCCGATTGCAAGTTTGGTTTAGCAAGCAGCATATCAGTTTAGAATAGACTTTATTGATCGAAATAGAAACCATTAGAATGTGCACAATTCATTAATAAGAAACTCAATTATGCCATCTGCATAGAATTCTGGATTCCTGGAAGCAATGAAGTCGTTGAAGGCACTTTTGGCCTTAGGTTAGTTTTTGAAGGATTTTTCATACAGAAAGTTGTCAAGATGCTTGAAGAAGTGATAGCCGGAAGGTGATTGGTTTTGCGAGTGCGATGGATGAGGCGGAGCTTCGTAACTCATCTCGTTCAGCATTTCCAACGTCGGTTGCACGATATGTCGCCGTTCTTTATCGCGGAGGATTGACCCCTTTTTGTTGATCAATGCGTTGCGCAGCGTACTTCTTTGCAGCAATCGTTTCATCCGGATACGAGAGTCCGTGATAGGTCAAGCAAACTGTGGACCACGAAACAGTCAGAATGACTTTTTCGGTCCGATTTCATCTTTGCGAAGTGCTGCGGTGTTTCACCGTGGACCAACCACTGAACTTGTCCTTGCCTACTGTCGTACACGTTCCATTTCTCGTCACACGTCACAGTTCTGTAAAGAACTGGGCCGCTTTGGTTGTGCCGCCGACAACATCTCAAAACGGATTTATTTTATTGCGTGCGGCATCGATTTGTCGACCTTCTTTGACTTTCTAGTTGTCTCTGGATGGAGAATTCTCTTTAGGTCCACGAAACAGTTGAGGTGTTTATACAGAGTCCTTCTGCTAATTCTTGAACTGTATTCACTTACAGGGATTCCTTCAATTCATCTTCGTCAACAGGAAAAGGATATCCACGAACCTCCTTCCCACTCGTCTTCAACTTTCAGTTTGCCACGATGAGATTTTTGGAAGCAACGTTGCACTTTGCATTCGTTGACATTTTCTTGGACCCACACCTCATTTGTTTCAAGCAGTTTGTGCGGCATGACGTCCGAGTTTGAATCCGTCGAAGTAGATTTGTCGAAATTGCTGTGTTGATGTCTGAACTCTTAATCTTTAAAACTTTTCACGAACCCCAATTTTCCATAAACCCGAATTCAAGTAAACCGAGCGAACGCGCATAAAATTAGCTTTGCAACGACGTATAGTAGTGAAGCATTCGGAAGGAAAACTATTGCTAAAACATAATGGATAAAGGATAAAGCTCTTGGCGTAGGTCAATTCCTAAGGGATGCGCCATACATTCGACTTCATTAAGCATCGTTTGGAAGTGGTACAGTGTATATTTGGCCTTTACAATAACCCACGGTGGGCTACCGATGTATCGAGCCTGTGCTGCTACCCTCCCAGACAAGTCTGGTACCAATTGGCCGACCCCGGAGGGATGGAAGGCTTGGTGGGCCATGGGAGCGGGGATCAATTCCACGTGTGTTGCAGGGCGCCTCCGACCACTGCGCCACATGCGTCCTTTTTTGCTAAAGCTTATACAGGAAAATGAAACTATAGATCGGACCCTAATTTCCGAACAACGTAGTAATATTTGTGTATTTTACACTAGACGGTTTTTTGCCTCATTTTCTTATTGTTATCCTCAACAGTAAGTTCATTAAAAACATTTGGTGTTGGGTGACACCTTCCAGATAATCTTAAGACTAATAGATTACTAAGGCTCCAGCAATGATGATGAAGAACAGTAGGTTGTATTACCGAAGATTTTCTTCATGAGGTAAATTATGGCGAACTTTGATGGAATATGGAAGCAGAACGTTGTGAAGTAGAAGAGATAGCCGATGAAGTCAGCACGACTTATGTTTCACATTATCGTCTTGCATGATGAGGGTCCTACCTTAGCAGTTCAGACAGGCAACGAATGTCTTTCATCGTCGTTGGATTTTTGTGCCGCGAAGTTGCTTCGATAGCGCTATGATTGCATAATAAATGCATTGCTACACATACGTGGTCAATCTCTTGGCTTATAATAACTTACAAAAGGTTGCAATAAGAGGACCAAGAAGTTGGTTTTCCATGCAGAGGTTAAATGAGACTTAGTACTAAAACTCTCCTCCTTCACATTTATTCTGCCAACTCCATCACTTATTTCGGTCGGTTCGTTGCCTTACTTCCGTCATACACGAATGTGTTCGGATTCGCTTATGGTCTCTGCTACTCCAAGAAGACTTTAGATCTTCTTCATGAATGATCTTGAATGCTGGTCGAATCGATTCTTCCTGTAAAAAAGCTGTTGTTGGGATAACTGCAATAAGGCGTTCCTAGGTCTAATGAACAACAGGAGGGAACTTCCGAGAGAGATGCGGCACCAATTTCCAGCTCTCATACGGATGGCAGGCTTGGTCCATTTAGTACGGAGGTCTTTGCACGTATTAAATGACATAACTAGCATATTCCAGCTATTAGTAATCCGACTACTAGAATGAAAACGAATGATTTGTGATGAAAAACAGGCTGGAGGCGTTTTGTGTTCTACAGAGCTATCTAGTGAAGTCAAAACATTCCAGTCAAACGAGAAAAGTTTTGTATAAAAGGAGATTCCATCATTATTCATCATCATCATCTGCGGCTATGAAGCGTTGTTGACATTGAAGTTAAATACGTTACTGTGGTTCGAGACCGCGCCTCCGCTAGCCACAGTTGTTGTTCCTCCTAGGTCTGCGAATTGGCATCACATTTGTTTGGGAGGATAAGAACTTACATGTGCTCAGCCAAATCATTTCATATGTCAAATTTGCATTTAATCGCCTTTATAGCGATTAAGGGCTTAGCATATCGCCCAGAGATTGATTAAAGCCAAAGACATCCGCTATTTGTTAAGGTAGGTAGCATTTGGGAAAGTTTTAAAATTTTACGTCTGCAAAGCAGTTTTCGCGTCTTAAAAGCATTGAGCTGGTGATCCCGTTCATTACGCTAGCAGCCTAATCTACCCAGTCGCCGGCTCAATATACCCGATCTGAGCAACCCTCTCATGCCTCATGGGTCTGGAAATTGGTAGCAGCTGTTTCTGGGGCAAGTTCATTCCCTCCAATCCACGTGAGAACTGCCACGACCGACTTTCTATTAACCTCGGCATTGATCAAGTAATTTTCTTCGTATTTTTGTTGAGCAAACGCGAGGTGTTATTATTCTTTGTTCACGATTAAGGGAAGGGAAATGAAGGGAAGAATGCCTCATTATCACGCGTGATATAGGGCAGTATAGAAAACTGCTTTTCTGATGTGAGGGGCACATTATACTTCCATGTGATTTCTATGCGGTTGGTCTCTACGTGACATACTTAGTGGAAACCTCATAGGAAGCGGTGAGTGTGCAAAGCTGTGTTCAAAGTGATTGAAATTTTGGTTTAGAGTTTCTTTGTTTGGTTATGGAGGCGTCTGGCTGAGTAGATTGCTATCAATTTGACCTTTCCAGGCTCTGAGGAAGGCGAAACCCGCCGAAACGTCAGCTTAATGGTGAACAAAGAATAATAACACCTCTCGTTTGCTCAACAAAAATACGAAGAAAACCACGTGAGAACGTTTTACCATGTTTCTCAGGTTTCCATTGGGAATCAACTCAACCACCATCCGACGACTTTCGCAACGTACACGAAAAATCCTTCAGGTCGTATCTGGGTTCAAGCACTGAGGAAGTTCGGGGACATTCGTGTTGGATGGATGACAGGAAACGAGTCGTATGTGGGAAGTGCTGGGATCTGTTAGCGGCTCCCACAAAATTTTATATCTTCGCTAACGAAGACGACAATGCCTCCGAATACAAGCCCTTTTTAACGCCATTTGTGTGCTATGCAATTTCGACCACTGATTTAACTGAACACAACAGTTCCTGGATTTTTCCTCCGAGACCTGTTCAGTAGCAAAGCGCGAATTGGTATTGTTTCCGAAATTGGGCTTGTGCATTTCATCGTTTGTTTATTGTCGATAAGTTTAAACAATGTTTAAAGACGTCACACATTTTAGAGCAGTTCTTAGGAGCACATTTCACTAAAGGAACATATTATCGCGGAAGTATAATTTGTATAATCGGCACAAATCCTTTCTTATTAGAATTTGCGATAGAGCTTATGGCCATTGATGGCCTTATTCGACTCTATGAAACACCGCTGATTAGCATTTATCCTGTTGTGTTAATTAGTTAGCACTAAGCTGTGTGAAGATTTTTCATTGTGGCCAACTTTTCAGCGCTTTGACTATCGCTAAAGTCAGTACACTTTTTTTTCCTAGAAACGGTGCATGTTGTGTTATAAGCTCTTTGTTCGCAATAATTAATCGTAAGAATCATTGCATTCTTCCTCCTTACTTTTTTTTATTTCCAGAGACTAAAAAGAGTTCTACGATCCATTAAGGTCTAAACTGTTCAGTAGACAATAAATCGGATCTCCGCTATTAAAAAAAAGTAAAAGGATAAAGCTCTCGGCGTTGATGAATCCCTGATGCGCCATGCATTCGACTTCATTAAGAATCGTTGGAGGTGATGGAATGCTTATCTGGCCTTATGACTCGCGATGGCCCACCGATATATCGTATCAGTGTTGCTATCCTCCCACGTAGGTTAGGTACCAATTTACCGACTCCGGAGGGATGGAGGGCTTGGTGGGCCATGGGCGCGGGGACGGATTCCACGTGTGTGTCGCAGTGGCGCCTCCAACCACTGCGCCACACGCACCCTCGCCTATTGAGAGTAATAAATATAATGGATCAGGGATAAAGCTCTCGGCATTAATCTGTCCGTCGTGGATGAGTCGTGCATTCGTTATCATTAAGCATCGCTTGGAGGTGATTGAACGCATATCTGGCCTTTGCAATGACTCGCGGTAGCCTACCGATGTATCGTATCAGTGTTGCTATCCTCCCACGCAGGTTGGGTACCAGTTTGGTAACCCCGGATAGATGGAGAGTTTGGCGGACTTAGGACGTGGAGGTCGATCCTATGTGTATTGCAGGGCGCCTCCGACCTCCGCTACTCGCGTCTTAATGAATATATGAAGTATTTAATTCATTTCGAAACTATAGATATATTTTTGATGATGAATTGAGTTTTATGGTCATTATTCGATTAACACTGATCGATCTCATACAGTCAATGCTTATTCTTCTTTTGTATGTTTCTCCATTGTCGGTCTATAGAGCCCAGAGAGAGTGAGGAGAGAGCGAGAGAGAGAGAGAGAGAGAGGCAGAGACAGAGGGATAGCTTAGGGATTGGCTTAATAGAATGGAAGTCTAAAATCTAATTTGCAGTCAAATGCTCATGCCATGCTACATACATATTTGTACCTCTAATTTATCGATCGCTTTTGTTATAAGCTATGTCTAATAATCTTTGGACTAAATCGTTTTCTGATCTTGTTATAATGATTTACAATAACGATAGTGTACCGGGATGATGACTGTTGTATTTAACGGCTCCATAGATCCAGTAAGGCCACATCTGGGGAAATTTGGCACCAGTAAGAAGGATAAAAGGATAAAGTGTCTGGCGGTTATCAACCTCTGAGAGATCGCTATGCATTCGACTTCAAGCTAAAGTTGATTGAATACATATCTGGCCTATACAATAACTTACGGTGGCCTTGCAATGTATCAAGTCTATGACTCTATCCTCCTAGGTAGCTCTGGTACCAAAATGCCGACCATGGAGGGTGGAGGCTCGGTGAACTCAAAGCGCAAGATCGAGCCAACGAACTACATTGCAGGGCACAACGGCGCTGTACGCGCCCTGGTACCAGCAATGAGTTGGAAATAATTATTTATGCAGAAAATGCAAAATTACCTGGCAACTGTTCAATCACTTCTGATTTGATCATTGATCTAAGCCTTCACAACGATGTGGTTGGTCAACTGATAATATCCAAAACCACGACGAACTCAAAATTGGAATAAGAATACAATAGCTGAGAGACAGGCGAAACGAAGAACCTGCATGGTGTGGTGGCGAACGCGTTACTACCCGGAAAGGACAATAGCGCTTTCGTTCCCCACCGCAGACACCTGTGGTCCGGAGTTTTGCAAATATCTCAGCATCATTGAAGTTATATTTCGCAATATACCCTGCCATTAGAAAGAGTAGGCAGAAAATAATAAGTTAAAGTTGTAAGAATACAATAAATATATAGTATAATAAGAATATAATAATAGGAATGCGGTTTCGAATATTCATAGTTACTCGATGGCAGGGAAATTTTGGATGTTCTTAAATAAAACCCGAAGCAAAATTAGCAACAAAAGATGATTATGATAACTGTTTGATGGTCTACGGCAAAAGTGATCCGCCACAATATTTTTAGTAATCGCGAAAAGACCGCGGAAGAGAAGTATTGCTATAAATTTGACGAAATGTATGGAGAAGATATCTAACAATGGTAGTGCACTGTCGATCACTTGTTACACAACACGCTCAGTGGTTAAAAGAGCCGAGTAATGAAACTGCCTTACCTAGTGTACCATCGAACCTCTCGTTAATCCATTTCGACAATTACATTCTGCTGAAATACTCAACTGCTAAGATATTCTTAAATTCTTTTGAAGAATTCATCGCTTTCAAAATTCTATAATGCTATTCTACCAGATTCTCCCAACGGTTTACCACTTCATCGTGGGTGGGAGGTGTTCCTGGGTCTCGAGCAGCGACGTACAGCAGGCAGATTCGTTCCCCTGATAGGGCCTCCCATGCTGAGAAGGACTCTGGCGTTTTCATCAGGAAGCCTGGCTAAGAGTAAACCAATAGAAGGATCCACCACCGTCCTGGTATCAAAGTCATATGGTGGCAAATCTCCCTCTGATCCAGGAGGGCTGAGAAGACTTGGGTCAGGCTTTGGCCAGACTGACCTTGGGATTCGAGGGAACCACAATGGCTTGACCAGCAAATCTCCGAAAAAGTGCAGATTATTGTGGCGGCCGCACAACCAGTGATGACGAGCCGTTCAAGTATCAAGTATCAAGTATTCTATCAGATATTTCCTTGCCAAAGGTGTGAGGACTGTAGAGTCTCTCATAATGAATAATGAAGCTGCTTGATTTATGCTGGAGCACTTGAAAGTTGTCGATTGCCGCTCAACAATCTGTCAATGTATTTGTAGTGTATCGCTTTATTTGTACTTTTTGTAATGGCAAAAGATGTCGGATCCGGCCGTCATTTTAGCAGAAGAGAGCCTCCGCATGTTTCTATTGACGAAGATCGTTACCTCAGTGATGGTGTTCAAGGTTGGAACGGTACTTGCTCACAAGTAGCACATCAAGAATCTTGCTAGAGCTTTGTCCAAACAATCAAAGCAAACATTTTTATTAATTTATTTCAATGCGACTGAAAATTAAGTATCGTGGTTCTTTTGTTGAGGTTATAGAGGCGCTTGGCTAAGTTATAAATAACTTGGTCTTTTAAAGCTCTAAAAAAACCGAAAACCGCCGAAACATCAGCTGTTTTGAACGAATAATATATAAGCTTCGTGCATGCTTATAAAAAAATTGGCGGGTTATTTTGTCAATGCTGAGGTAAATAGAAAGTCGGACATCGGAATTATGCTAAAGTTATGTTCAAGTAGCTCAACCAAATGTGGGTTCTTGGGCTTGGAGGATTATTCAGCTCCTTGACTCTACAATCACAACAGAGCTAGACGATGTATGATGCCTTATCAATACGACTTGCGGGGTTTCAAGATGAGGCTGTGGAGGCGTAGAGACTGTTGAGAAGTGTTACAATTACACGTAAGTTTACTCAGATCTGTGTATTTTGATTAAACGTTGTAACACTTCATATTCAGCAGTGAGGAAATTTTCTTTCCCATCACGACTATTGTTCAAGGCTCGTCAAATTTCAGTCAGTCTTCAAACCCACTCATTTACAAACACGACCCCTTCGAGTTGTCAGTTATAAATTCTTTCCCACCACTTCCACATCATCGTCTTTTTCATTCTTTCTTCCTTCCCGTCGTTATTACTTTCCTTCCAGAAAGCAGTCTTAAACACTGTCAGTTTCTCAGTAAATGTACGAATCACTATAGTAAGTCGAAAACACTAAATAGATATTCATTACGATAACTTCTACGTATTTGAATGCTTGGCACACAATTTCAAGAATCGTGCAGGTCTCAGTACACCCTTTATTCGCTCCTAAGGGTATCAATCCATTACCATTTCTACCTGTGAATACCAGTGATTAAGATGAGCTACAGAAACATCCACGTAAATTCCAGGTAGTAGCAGTGAAGGATACTACCGATGTTCAGGAATGTATTCTAGCTTCGTCAACTGTTGCTATCACATAACATTCATGTATTGTTTTCCAAACATTATATATTACCCTATATTACATTAGATTATATTATATTTTCCATCAAGAAGCCTACCTAAGAGTAAACCAACACCAGGATCGACCACTGTTCTGGTATCAAAGTAGTCACACGGTGGTAATTCTCCGTCCGATTCACAAGGGCTGCGACTGCCTGAGCTGGTGACGACCTAGGGCAGACTTTAGCCAGGCTGACCAGGGACTCCGAGGGAAAACGATAGCTAAACCAGCAAGACCCCGAAAAACGGAGGTTATTCTAGGGCCCGCACAAGTAGTGAGAACGTCCAAGTACTCAAGTAAGTAAACATTTTTATTTTAACATTATATTATTCCCAAATACAACATAGTTTTCGATGTTCTGTACCGTACAGGTCTAGTTGATGTTGTATGTGTATAGGTTACATTTCAGGGTGCGTACCTGGAGCCACCGCAAGATTCTGGTTAGTTTGGTTATCACCTCTCGCCTGAGCTTCATATCGGAGCGCTAGGAAGACTTTGTCATGTGTGCATTAGTTTGTTTGCATAAGTTGGTTAATGGTCTCTTCAAAATACGTCATCCTCCTTTAAAAGGTTTACGCAGATCACTGGTCTTTGTAGTCACATGAAGCATGTGATCTCTTCAATTATAGGAACATCCATAATTATTTTTCATAATCATATCACCGATTTCTCACGAACTAGGATTTATTTCCGATTTGTACGCAACCCTGTAAGCTTACGCCCACTGGGTTCTTGAGTATCACCTGCTCCTGTACTTCGAAACCAAGACCATGTGTGTATTGCAAAACACTAACCATTGGGCAATACAACTCCAATCAAACTCGTCGAACTCCATGATTTGAGGATATTCCATCAGATTGCAACTCTGCTGTTCTCTCTAAACTGATAAAGATGCTGCATCAACGACTAGAGGAGCTTCTTGTATATTCCTGTACTGATATCAGTGCAAGATGATATTCTTGCAAGTAAAACATAAGAGGGAAGATTTTATTTGGTTTTTAGAGATGACATCAGCAATTAGTGGTACCCTCGTCATCAAACGCTGTCATCGAAAATGTTCACAGAGCAAAACAGATAAATAACCGACAAGAACAGCATTTAACTACATATCCCTAGAAATGGAATCGGACATGGACTGTAGCTGGAAGGCAGTTCGGCTGCATTCATCATCAGCATTCCTTCGTCGCTTTATCAAGGAGTTTAGATCTTCACTAAACGTCAGCATCCTTTCGTGTAGTGACAACGCCTCGGAAAACAAGTTTTCACCCTCCAAAGAGTTCCACGGATCTGAAAAACACTTTACAGGACAAAAAGTCCATCGCAACTTTAAAAATATTGACTCCATCGAGAACAAGGGCTAACCATCACGAATTGATGTTAACAGCGAATTATCAGCAGATGGCTGAGCTTTGTCGATAGAATCACCTAAACATGACACAGCTATAAATTCATATACACAATGCATGTATCCTTGAAGTGCGACTAAATTCATGTGATTTCTTGGAGACAACACCACTTTGTAGTTTCTTCGAAGAGAACATTGAATGGCTAAGAGAACTTCTAACATTTGTCTTTTTCTCTTTCTTCCCGTCTTTCGTCTTTCTTTTAGTAATTTACTTGTACTACTTTATTAAGATTCTAGTAATTTTAAGTTACCAGATGACATCAGATAAATCATTGATACCAAAGACTATAAACAAGAAATCCCGACTAGTTGTTGCCTCAAAGTAGTCCATCGCGGCTCGTTAAGTTGACACGATTTGAGAGTCGCAATAAGCAACATCCGATCGTATGCCTCGCCCACATTTCTGACTCATAGTAGTGGCATCACATACTGTGTGGCTAACTGAACCCAACTCTCTGGTTTTTTGTCTTCCTTCCTTTGTTCTCTGATTTTTCGACTCCTTGCCTTGTTCTTTGAGGAATATTGTGAAGAATCAATTCTATTACTCAATACAAATTTTGATTTCAGTTACCACAAGAAAACTATCGAAATACAACCACTATGTATCGTTTAATGATGAGACCCCAAATCAACGTGGAATCCGAAAGCGACCCTATGAACGTGGAAGCCGAAATAAAAAGGAAACGATCGAATGCACATGAGATTAGTGATCACACTGTGATACAAATCGTCAAGATGGACAACAATCTATGTCCACCCGTTGCTACCGCACCTATCAGTGAAGACTGCGATAGTACAAGTAGGTTAATGAAAAACTGAAGTCCGAGTAAATTGCTTCGAAGATTCGAATTTCATAAGTATACGAAGTAAAAATCAAACTAATGTAGCAAATAATGCGAACATTTCATTTACTACATAATCGGCTGATACCTTGAAGGTTTTCTCTTTTCAATGGATACGGTGTTATCATCATTTCCTATCAGTCTAAGTAACATATTCCCATCTTTTAAATCTGCATCATCATCGAGTTAGCCTGTCATCATCTACAATTTGCAGGAAAAAAAATGCGGGAGCAGCTGAGTAGACTGACACGGCAGCAACACAAACTTATCACCGAGACATTTAAACTAATAGACATCGACCCGGTGAAAAGCGCCCTCCGAATGCTTCTAAAGTGAGTTAAAATGTTCAGTGTTCGTATATATATATATATATATATATATATATATGAATACATGTACACATGTATACGTGTATATGTGCAATTTTTCTCATTATTACTGCTGTTTTGTTCAGATTTCCACGTGGGATCGCCAGCAAATTGAGGCTTTTCGCTTTTTTCATGAATGTTATTTAAAACTTCTTAAGTGTGATTCTCTTTGGAATACCAGGATAGCTCTCACTAAAGCATTCCGATTTCTTTGCTAGAGGCGCTTAGTATTTGTTGATCGGAGAGTGGCACAAGGAGAGTTCATCCAACAGGATACAGCAATCAGAGGGGTTCCAGGTTTGCGTCCGTAAGCATAGATAAGACAACTTATGTCCCTTGGTCAAACGCAGTTCACATTTTGAAAAAGAGAAATATCACCCAATTATGCATTCATGGATTTCCATAAACATGGAGAACAAAACAAGTGAAAAAAGAGAAGAAAGGCAGAGGCACAGACCTATCAGGGAATGGACCGATCAACTGATGAACTTTGAATCCATGATTTCGTACCTATATTTTTGTCTCAACTGTCCTTCCATGCAGGTTGGACGACATAAACATCAACCAGATTGTATCGCACATAGCATACATAAAGCATTCGGACGACGTCTTTTGAAATCCAATCGACATATGCAACACCACTACGCAGTTCAAATCTTCAACAACCAAGCTGTTTTTGAAGGAATATCGTACGGTAAAGCGAAATGCTAATGGTACACGACGATAACAGTCAATGACAAATAGAAGAGCACAGTGGCAAGATGAACACTAAAAAAATGCAAGCATCTCTTACTGTAACCAGCTGCAAGATGGGCGACTGTACTTATAGTTTACGCTAATCAGTTACGATGAATAACAAAAACATGCTCGCAGAAATCCCCATTCCGGAACAACCAACTCTGGACGACGAGCACGAGGGAATAAAACGAATGGAATGTACGAATTTCTACACGACGCATATGAGTATTCACATTAAGTAGAGGTTATATTTAAAGATTGAATCATTTTCAATCTTCATAGGTAGAATAATGACATTCAAACCATGACTACACATATAACGCCAACGAAATTAAAGATTATCCTTGAACTATTACTATCATTACCCCGTCAAATAAGCGTCAATAAGGGCGCGTGTGGCGCAGTGGTAGGAGGCGCCCTGCAACACACACGAATCGATCCTCGCGCCCATGGCCCACTAAACCTTTCATCGATCCGGAGTCGGCAAATTCGTACCAGATTTATTTGAGAGGATAGCAGCATTGACTCGATACATCGGTAGACCACCACGAGTCATTGTAAAAGGCCAGATATGCATTCAACCACCTCCAAAACGATGCTAAATGAAGTCGAGTGCATGGCGCATCCTTCACGAATTGATCAACGCCGAGAACTTCTTTTTACCATTTACCTCCGTCAAAAATTCATTCTATAAAATCTAGAATTAATAAGCTACCATAGATATAGCATTTGAAACTTTTCAGACTATTCGCCGAACACCCTCAATATAAACAGATTTGGCCGCAATTTCGACAAATACCTGACTCTTCTCTTATGAATGCAGTTCAACTCAGGTGACATACTCCTAAAATATGACAGTTTTTCAACAACTACAATGAAACTGAAAGGTGGTCTTGATCCATAAACTCCTTTGGCTGAGACAGCACCACTGATTCCGGCCTTAGCATTTTATTGAGCGGTCTTAAATGTATGCAAGGACCTAACCGGCACAACATTGTTCTCCAATTATCCAATTAAATTCGGATCCAGTGGAATCATTGCCTGATCTAGTGATTATGTGATTGTTTGAATGGAATCTCGGACGTTATTACCCATGTGTGGAGTAAGAAGATTCAATACGCTGTAGAAATAAAATAAGTCAAGACATGAGTAGACGATATTTCTTTAACGCTGCTCGACTACGGCAAAAATATGAATGTTGGAAGACTGATGAAAGCAATAGGGAACATTTGATACGCACGTGAACACTAGTTCAATCACTGTGGAAAAAACAAAGCAAATTACCACGTCGATTAGTTGATAGTAAATCCATTAAATAACCAAGTGTGAATGGTCATAGTTAGGAAAATAATAAACTAAGAAGTAGAACCATGATGTGTTTGCCCCTTGTCCATGGTGTAAACTTTAAAGATTCTCCACTTGTAACAAGTGGCTATATCGCTGTGATCTCAGCGAGAACCCTATTCAGACGACTATACCGTTTTCAGAAGACACGCCACAGTCTACATGGCCGGATTGCGCAATATAATTTATTCGATGTCAAACGAGGATGAACTGACCTTGCAAATGATCCGAATCGCCAAGGCTCATAAGAAATGGAATATACACCGCAGACATGTCATGGTGGGTTACGGAACGATTTAAGCTACCGTAATAAGCCATGCTTCTATCGTGACGCTAGTGTAACTACCTTCTCGAAAAAAACGAAAAATCGTGAGAGTAATCCCGGAAGGAAAATCAGGAATTCTTTTTTCTTAAGTCGTAATAATACTAGTACGATGACAACGCATGGACAAATCTCATTAACACTGTCTCTACTTTCATGAAAGAAATTTAAACTAATAAAGGTTATTTTCATTTTCAGGGCTATTCATTGCATATGAAAATAAGATTTTCAGACCATGCTTCAGCCGTTACTTGAAACACTGCAAGAATCGAATAATGGACAAATGGACGAACAACTGAAAACAGCATGGACCACATTCTTTGATGTCATCGCAGATTTCATTGAAATCTACAGAAATTAAAAACTGTAAATACTCGTTTTATATCTTCCCTTTTTTCCTCACGAATCATTTTGTTTATAAAGGTTCGTGTCACCCATTTTGTTCTATTCCGCTGTACATAAAGACCTCGAATATGAAAACTGTAAGTAAAGCATTCTCTATATAATCGAGACACTAATATAGTGTGTTAAATTTTTGATGTTGTGTCAATTTCTAATACTAAGACACCTCTTACAGCACTTCTTTACATACGAGATATACTGATTGAGATTCCATTAGGATCTCATTTCGCGACGAATAAAACTGAACTAGGCAATCACCTACTCACACCCTATTCATGGCTACAACTAACAAGAGCACAAAACAGCTACAATAAGCATACCTAACACCTAACAATGAGTTATCGTACTGAAGTAACCCTTGCTTAAAACAATTGTAACTACTCTGACTCTACTCGATAACTAATGCATTTAGGGATTTCAGAACTTGAGATTTTCACAGAACTGATCCCATCGTTGTATTGTCTTTCTATGGGTATATAAAGTTTTTATAAAATATGGTTGCTTCAAAATAGCCGAAGTCCAAAAACCCTTAAAAAAGAGCAAAGAAAAATGAAACCGTAAAAGTATTTTAACTCAAGTGTGAGTTAACAGATATCAAAGACCAGTCAGAATATAACTGTACCCTACTGGAAGAAAAAAAAAACAATGGAAAAGATCATTAACAACTTGTAGTTCGATTTACTCCGACGTTCACACATTTCTACATCGTCACTGAAAGTGAATATGTTGGACACACGGTCTTCAATACCCGCGACCGAATAGGAACCACTCTTAAAGAGGTCACCATTTGTCCTCAACAATCTAATCCAGGACTTCACGTGTCGCTTGTCAACATGGTGTGGCTGCTAGCAAACTGTGCTTTTGCACAACAAGGAAACCTACACGACATCACCAACTATAGAACAAATCTATCTGTCCACTACTCACATCGCTCTGAACAGCAATGACAAGAACCGAAAAAATACAGTTATGCAAGAAATAAAGTCTCGCAAAGGACTAAACACTATGGATCACATCCATATGATCATGAAGATCATTGAAATATTGCAAAAACAAGAGAGAGCTCTTTGTCCTGCCTCCATAGACTTAAACAATGCGTTTGACTTACTCGAGCTAGAAGCAATTACACAAACTCTTCACAATAGAGTCGTCCTTTCTCTTTACATAAATATCCATTAGGAGCACAGTACAACTTGATAACCAGAATTTCACCATTTCAGAAGAACGTTATTTTCGGTGTCAAGAGAAAGAACTACAACAGTAATAATCTTCTGAGCGGTTATCAAGAAAACGACGAATTATTGACCAATGCTAAAGTTAACTGGAAGTCGGTCCTGGGAATTAGAATGGCAAACTTTGGACATATTAGTGGCCATACCTTTAAAGAGTACTAAGATGGAACGAATGCCAATCGATTCCGATGGTACTTCGACACCTGAAAATCCGCCTCCAGCTCCAAAAAGTTCTGTTGGTAAAGTAGAAAAAAACATTATGGACCTTGTAATAATCAAACGTGTCTCCTTTCTCTGTCTCTTTCTTCTCTTCCACGCACCTCCCTCATATGAGGGATCCCGATAGCCGGTTAGTCGCGAGGATACGTCGCGCGTCCCTTGGTGGCGGATAGAAGGTTAATCGCGGTCCAAAAGCGACTTTTGGTTCCCTGAGACGCAGGTGGATCCAGGGGATGGACTCCCTGTTTCTGCTGCGCCGATTTGGCACCCAACTTCTGTATTTACTAGGCGTATTCATGCATGCGTGTGTGTGTGGGTGAGTTCTTGCTTATGCGGATTGTATTCTATGAGTCAATTCGGTAAAAAGTTTGAAATCAAGTGACAGGGAAGTATATGGGAGGCGGTAAGGAGTCACCTCCAACAAATAAGCTCCATGTCCATTCTGGGAGAGCCTGGCAAGCTACCCGTGAGCATACCCAGCCCCACGTTCAGAGCGCAGCAAGTTATACGTGGGTATCAAAAATGTTAAACACAGTAAAAAAAAAAAAAGCGGGCCTCATTCCTCTGACCACGAAAGAGCCCCAATTCGGCAGCGTTGAGTAGAATGAGTACGGAAAGGCTGTTAAAATCTCAGAGACAATGGTAGCTGCCTGAATCACGAAAAACTAAGGTGACGATCTGTACCTACAATGCACGTACACTTGCATCCGAATCCTCTATAGAAGGCTAGCTCATGCAAGAAGCAAGAAGGATAAGGTACGAAGTCATCGGCTTGGCCGAGACAAGAAGACGCCAACCTTTCAACGCCGTCTATTACACCGGAGAAGAACTGTTCCTTGGAACATGCGACAGTAGAGGAGTCGGAGGGTTTCGCGTTCTCGTCAACACGAGTTTTCCAAAGATGTGGATCAATACCAGCTTTGACAATCTTTGTCGTTTACGCGCCAACATCAAACTATGGCGAAGAAGAAGAAGAAATCGAAGCGTTGTATATGAACTTGGAGAAATTCTACAGAGAAGACCACACATTCTTCAAGGTCGTCATTGGAGATTTTAACGCCAAGATTGGACCAAGAAGAACGTCACATTGGAACCCATGCATTAGAATGGGATGAACAGGGTGAGCAGCTGTCTGAGTTTCTCATGACGACCAAAGCCATTAGTGGTAGCTCACAATTCCAGAAGCCACCCTGAACGCTGGACGTGGGAGTCTCCCAATGGAGAGTACCATAACGAAATAGACCACATCATAGTAAATCGAAGGTTTTACCCAACGGATGTCGCTGTCGTCCCAAAATCCTACACAAGATCAGACCAACATTTCCTCTTCGCAAGATTTCATTTATCGCGAAAGGCAGAAAAATCAGCTAAATTCAAAAAACGAAGTTCCAAAACCACCACAAACTGGGACTAATCAAACTCATTAATCGGTTGTTGGGAAGACGCCGTTCTAGATAACATTGACGAGGAATATGACGGGCTCATTCAATATCTTCGAATTAGCGCTATGAAAACCCAGAGTTCGAAAGCCACCAAGAAACGTCTGTCGCCAGGAACACTAGACCTAACAGGCCAGTAAAGAATCACATGAGCTACAGGGCGCCTACTCACGTCCGTCCTTGAAAAACAATGCAAAGAGGCGATGAAGGAAGATCTTGAAGAGAGAAGAGTAGCAGTTATGGTCGAAACTACAAAGACTGAGAAAAGCATTTGCAAAGCCTACCGAAGCTTCACCAGTGATAAAACCGAAATTATTCCACTCTGACGCCCAAACGAAACAGTTATACCTTCCAGAAAGGTAATGGAGTAAATCATTCACGATTTACTCAGATCTCTCCGACACCCATGTCCTCAAACCCTCGTATGAAATAAAGGAAGATATATGTCGTACCATAGGTTTTCACTTCCAAAATCCTAGATGAGATTTGAACATCTGAAAACCATCCTCCAGTCCTCATAAACACATGCTCGGTTCTTCATATGTTACCTATTTGAATGCAAGGTCCCTACTCAGTGGAAGAGTGCAAGACCGCGCTATTGTTCAAGAAGGGTGACCTACACGATATCGGCAACTATCGCCCAATCTGCTTGCTGCCTGTCGTTTACAAACTTTTCACTCGAATCATTCTAAACGGGATTGACAGAACACTGGACGAAGTGCAGCCAAGTGAGCAAGCAGGATTTCAAAAAGGATTTAGTACGATGGACCACATCCACACGATGACAAGACTCACTGAAGTATCGCGAGAGTACCAATTGATAGTCAAGGAGTCCCTATTCGGTACATAAAGATTCTTCGTGAACTGTACAAAAATCTAACAACCAAGATATCACCATTCTACAACGACGTTAACACTGACGTTAAAAGAGGAGTTCGGCAAGACGATACCATCTACCCAAAATTATTTACCGCCACCCTCCAAAATGTCATGCGAACATTGGAATGGGATAATATGGGAGTGAAAATCGATGGTCGGCAGTTACATCATCTTCGCTTTGCTGATAATATCGTCTTTATAACACTAAACATTAGTCAAGCGGAACGTATGCTTGTCGACTTTGATGGAGCATGTGGAAAGATTGGTCTTCAACTAAATCACACAAAAACGATGTTTGTGAGGAACGGATTGGCTTCGTATGTCCCATTCACGTTCAACAGGACGAATATCTCCGAATACTCCAATTATGTCTATCTAGGTTGGGAAATCAACATGTTGAACGACTTAGCTTCAGAGTTGAACAGAAGGAAACGAGCGGCTTCAGGAGATTTCAAGAACGTCGAGGATGTAGTGAAGAGAATAAATAACACCCGACTCCGTTCCCAGCTTTTCGACTCAACGGTACTTCCTGTCCTAATGTATGCTTCAGAAACTTGGCCGCTGCGCTAGCAGGATGAAAGATCACTCAGAGTTATTGAAGGCACAGTCGAAAAGCGATGCTAAGAGTATCCCGTTTCACACAAGTGAGGGAAGGGATCCGAAGCTCCGACCTGCGTAAACGATCAAAAATCAAAGATGCCGTTCTGAACGCCAAACAGTCGAAGATAAGGTGGGCTGCACACGTAATGCGTATGAATGACAACCGATGGACAAGAGTCGTTAGTGACTGGATTCCCCAGGACGTCAAACGTACTGCAGGAAGACCACCAACTCGATGGTCAGAGTTCTTTACAAAGAGCCTAGAAAAAAGATATGATGCTCAACGAGTCCATAGAGCGAGCAAAATCCACTGAGCTACTTTTGCGCGCGACAGGGAAAAATGGAAGATTAACTGGCGCTCGCTCGAGTCACTCGACTATCAACGGGACTACAAGTGATAAAGGTGATACAGGTCTCCTTCTTAGCGCAGATATAATAATGGCCTCCCTCAGATATTCCACAGAGTTCTCACATAACATATAATGCAAGACATGAGTTCACACTGCACGTCTCTACGAAAACGAAGATTGGGCGCCTCCCAAATTTAAACATACGTATCTCATGAGGCTGGTACTACACTCTTTATTGACAAGAGCTGACGTTTCGGCAGATTTCGCCTTCTTCAGAGCCTAGAAAAGTCAACTTAACTACGACTCGGTACGCCAAAGACCTGTATAACCTCTACAGAAAAAACTGCGATACATAATTTTCAACCGCATTGAAATAAGCAAATAAACAACTACGTCTGGTTGAACTGCTTGGACAAAACTCTAGCAAAATCCTTTTTGCGCTACTTTTGAGCACGTGAAGCACTCTTTTTCCTTCACCACCATCACTGAGTGATTTTCTTTCGTCAACAGAAACATGAGAAGACTGTCTTTTGCCACAACGACGACACGTTCTAATATCTTTTGCCTTTGCAAAAATTACAAACAATAAAATACGCTATGAAAACATTGGAAGATTTCTGAACAGCTAATTCACACACAATCATAATGAGAGCCTTCGTAGTACAGACATTTTTTCAAAGACGATATCCGGTAGAAAAGAACTCCGAAATTCTGAAGGCGACAAATGTGCTGGGCTCACTGTGAGTCCTGCAACGTTGCCCTCTACGTGGAATAGTATGCGGAAGATTAATACAGAGTACGCGAAGAAACCGTCGTATATCCAATGCAATCGAAAATTACGTATCATGGTATCTTTGTTGGGGTTATGATAGTGGTCGGTTGACTATGTTGCGGTTCACTTGATTTTTTCAATTGTAGCAACCTCGTATGTGGTTGTCGAGAAAGTAGGGAATTATTTATCAATGCGTAGTAAACACAAAGTCGGTTTTGGGAAATACATATATAAGATCAACGTGAATTTTATTGATGGAAATAAGAATGACTCGAATTTGCAGATAGTTACCCCTTAACAAATCGAAAATGCGCTGAAGCAGGCCAAAATTAAGCACCAGACCTATTGGCCGCCAACAAATTTAGAAGTCAAACGCTATGCGTGTGTCAGACATATTGGCGCCAAACGTACCAATATGCCTAACAAATAGAGTACATTAGTTATTAGTAAGAAAAAATTTAATTAGGTGTAAATGTTGCATTTAGGTTCTGCTCTTTCTTTTTCGCAATATTCATAAAATTTCTGTATTCCATCTACTTACCTGAGCAAACAGTTACATTCTGCTTAAATTCACTGGGCAACTGCGACAATTCAAGGGCCCTTTGAGAGTAAGTGTTCCGAGAACTTGGTGAACTACTAAATGAACTACATTCCGGAAGAAAACTGCCCGGCAACCAACCTAACGATGGGGAACGCATTCTGAAATATGGAAAATTCCTTTATTCACTCATGCGATTTATTCACGACAAAAGTTCTTTCACAGAGCATAACCCGAAACATAATACCAAACTTAAATTGAGAAGTGGCATAAAAACTTCGAAGTTTTAGACCCAAAAGCCAATCTCATCACTTCAAAATTTTGTTGTGCCGATAGCGTTCTTGTACTTAAATCTAAAATGGAGAAACGAACTTTACACACCTCTTCCGTTTCGACGCTGCAAAGGAAGGTTGAAATTGTAAAGGAGGTCGTGGTATCGAATTTGATAATCTTGGCCGATGCAACATTGCCTAAAAGTGTAAAAACACGAAAATTTAAAAAATGCTTTCTTATCTAACCTTTCATTCACTGCAAATGAGGTGTCTTTACATCTACTGTGATGATGACATCACTTTTTAAATTGGATTAGTTTCCTCTCATTTGTCATCCACGCGGGTGTTTGAAATTTTGTAAGCACGTTCGGCTGCTGCATAAGTACCTTCATTAATGTTATGATTGTTGTTGAACGCTGCTCGAGCAAATTGTACTTGGATTTCTGGGAAAGCCGATTTAGAAAGTTCTCACAGTGAATGAAGTAATCGTAGACAAATGTGGTACGAATTTCTCAACCCTAGAGGGATGGGAGACCCGGTGAGCCTAAAGCGGAGTCGAATCAGAATTGTGTTCATGATGAATGACATCACTACCACTGAGCCACCTATCCTCACTGTTCCTCGAAACGGTTCTACTGCTTTTTAAACTCTCTTTGAAGAATCCTGAAGCAAAGTCATCATAAGTCTATAACATTATCAGAACAAAGCACACTCTCGTGCAGAGAGTAACAACTACATGATCATCGTTATTATCTTTCACCTATCCTTGCTAAAATTATAGGGGCATAAACAATGAAATTTCCATTAACATGGTTTTTTAAGATATTTTTCAAAGTTGAAGTTTTTCTATACTCCGCAGACCCTTTCAGTGAGACAGCCAATTAGTCATGAAGATGCATTAAGCATTATAAAGCTGTTAGATTGCAGACTATACACGAACTAAATGCGGTCTGGTACGGGTCACAACACATGCGTAAGATTCAAGTGACCGACTTCTTGCCTTTTGTCATGCCAGAATGACATATAAATTATGTATGTGACAATATTTACGTGTGCATATGGTGTGAATGCATGTATGCGGATTGTATCCTGAATGTTAATTCAGTCAAATCCTGCAATCAAGTGGCTAGGAAGTACATAGAAGACCAAAAATAACCTGCAGGTTTATCTTGAAAATGCCGGAAAAGGCTACTCATGGGTCAATCACTAAAACGCGATACCGTCACTACGAATTCCATTCACCAAAAACAATAGGAATAAAAGATCACATCTCTCTGATTTTGAAACGGCCCCGAAACGGCAGTATGGATGAGAATAGATAGGGTGATAATCTAAGGATCTACTTAATAATGACGGTCTTTACTTATAATGCATCCATAGTAGCATCCGAATCCTCCAATGAAGACCTGATGATCCAAGCTAATGGAAATAAATACGTAATCCGACCGATCGAAACGAGGAAGCACCATGCATTGAACAATGCTTACGACAGGAGAAGAACTGTTTCTCAGAAGATACGAATATAGCAGACCAATGTTGGAGCATTCGTCAATGCGAACGAGGCCAGTAAACATCAACAACAAATGTGGATAAATCGCCCTTAGGTCGGATCTTTAGGAAACAATGTTCATGCTAATGGAGATTCCTTTATGAAGCGTCACTCATATATAACGGAACGACTACCTCCGAACGAGGAAACGAGTAGAATGGCGAGCTCATAAGATCGTCAAAGGAGTAGCGAAGCGTATGAAAAACAACCGGTTCCGTTCTTGATTTTTCGAATCTCGATCCTCCCAACTTTAACATACATCTCGGAACTGTGGACACTACGCGAGCAGCGCGAAAGACTAGCAAAGGTTACGCACGCGGAGCATCGAGGATAACTACAGGATTACTCTGTATCACGAAAGTGGGAGAAGAAATTCGAAATCAAATAAAACGAAAGAGAGAGCGTTATTTGAAAATGAAGGATCAGAGACGCAACACATGGGCAGATTTCGAGAATTAAGCGGAACGTACAGGTGGTACGTCTTGGTGAAAACCGAAGATAAGAGTCAACAGCATCGGGTTTCCACGTGGTGTCTACGCTAAGTGGAAAGACAACTGAACGAGTGATCAGAGTTCTTTTCAAAGATTGTGGAAGAAAAATATGATGCCCTCAGAGTCACTCGAGTTAACGACTGCTAAGTGATTCTTGCACGTTGTATGGACAAACGGAAACTTTGCAACCACTCGACTCACTCAGTGGTCAACGTAGAGGCAGATGACAATAATAATACAAGTGATTCTTCATACTAATGATATTTTGTTCAGAAGCTGAGAGAACACTCATCGGTAGTGACTTTTCTACTCGCAGCTGCTCCCTATACAAACAGTTTTGACAACGCTAACGGAAACAACAAATGTTTCCGATGTGGTGCGATATGTTTGATCTTCACGGTTTTTTTAAATTTGAACAAGATCAGGCACGTTTAGCGCAGTCGTTAGAGGTGCCCTGCAATATATATGGATCGGTTCATGCCCCCCGCAGGCCTTCTGTCCCTCCGAGGCAGGAAAATTAGCACTTCGGTAATTTGGTATTGGTAATCGGAAAATGAAAATTGTTACAGACTCGTCTGGGAGGATAGCAGCCCCAGCTCGACACATACGTAGGCATCGCGAGTCATTCTATAGGGCAGATATGCATCCAGTCACCATGAACTATGATTAATTAAATCGAATGCATGGCGCATCTCTCAAGCATTGATCGACGCCGACAGCTTCTCTGTTTAAATAAGATAGTAAAGATTGAAATTCTGAGGGTTACCTATATAGTGACAATTGCACATAAATAGTTAAAACAGGCTAACCATTGCAACATTTCTTAGCTGACGTCTTCGTTGAGCATAGCTTCGCCATTTATCAAAAAATAGTCGCATAATAATTTTTCTTCGACTTGTTTTCAACTGTGCTAATCGAAGTGTGCGACGGACTTCACTCTCATCAATCCTAGACACTGGATACAATATACTGAACCGTTTCAAAATCAAAATCCTGAATTTACTTCAATGTCGCAACTAACAAGGAATTCCTTTCTCCGTTTCGTTCTCCTCTAGTGTTAATGATGTAATTTGAGGGTACAAACACTGAAAACAATAAGGTATAGGCAACATAAACGTCTAAATGGAATGGAATGAAAAAGAAGAATTTGAGCAAACATAACGGCTAATGATTAATGGAACGCCAGACGCTCACTTCAAATATTTCTCATCAACAAAATAAAACAAAATTCACCCGTACTTTTAGTCCCATATCCATGTGACTATTTAGACTTCGAAATAGCCCCGAAAACCTATACAATGATAGGCAGTGAATTTTTATATTTAACGAATAGCACTTTAAATTGCCGACAAGCTGAGTGTGAAATTACTTTGACAATTCCAGTTGCCTTGAAATCGCTCCCAATTCCGATGTCGCTCAAGGCGCTTACGTCGAGTCTCTAGCACCCTAGAACGCCAAGCATCCCAAAATTGTCGTAACCACAATAACTCCATTCTCTCTCGAAAACGTCGAAGACCCACAGCCACCTATATCACCATGGTAAATAACACGGAGATAGAACAATTTAAAACAACGCAAACCTCACTGAAATCCGTCTTAAGGGTTTTTTTGAGCACAGTTTTAGTCTCCTTGTCAACGATATGTATAAAGTTTAAACGCCAGAGGTTCTCAACGATAAAATTTGCAGTAGCGTCTATATAATCATGTATGGCCTTCCTAAACGTAAAATATTGAGCACAATTTCTCTTGAAATTCTTAAAAATCCACTTTCAGTTAAGACTTAATTCATGATGCTAGGCTATGTCAAGTGTGAATAGCCTTGATATGAACCAAAATTCCGTGCATAAAAACAAATAAGAAAAAGATAAAAAAAACTTCTTTCTAAACATAAGATACTAACTGAAACTCGTTCTTGACAACTGTCTTTAAGTCGCTGTGGAGGACTTCACTAATCACTTCCTCTACGATCAATTCAGCCAGCATCTGCTTCTCCTCTCTCAACCGCGAAAATTTCTGTAGAGCTTGCTTCCGCTTGAGGTCTCGCTCATTTGATAATGTATCCAATAGCATGACCCAGAAAACGTTATATTCATGAAAGAATCAAAGCAACTACAATGCATATTCTGCCATATCTTTACGGAGATTCTATGTTAGAAAACACAGGTATGCTGAGATTATATGGAAATGTAATACAACTACAGCTTAAGAGAAAATGAAAGTAAAACCTGATAACATCTTCAAGAAGATGATCAGATAATGAATTCGCCACTTCTTCCATATTCAGGACGACCCGAGATATGAGGAAGCATTGCTCGTCTGCTACCTTGTACAACGTGTTTTGCACAATATAACTTATCTGCAAGATAGAAAATGAATCGAACTAAGAATAAGTAAGTAATCCCCAAACGTGCTAACGAACCCAAGACTGCATTTCATGATGGTCTGCATATGAAGGAAAGGTCTGTTTTGCTGATAGATAATCTGGGGTCAGGTGCTGTTGGTGCACTTCGGACTAAAAAGGAAATTTGAAAAAATTGTCAGCAAAATCAGCCTAATTTTACAAACCACACTTCTAAATGTGGATGTAAAAGGTTTCAACCTGGAAGGAGTATCTTTTGAATACAGCAGCGAGAACAGGATCTTTGGTGTAATAAGAACCATCGTCAAAGGAATTAATTTCAGAAGATATCGACGAGAATGAAAATGGTATTGGTCCATATGCTACCTGTAAGGAAAAAAAACAACATGAAGATTGCGTGGGACTCAAAGACATCACTCTTTCCCACAATACTCACTTGGCTCAAACAAACAGTGTTTTTTTCATCAATCCAGCGATACGGTCTTAGAGGAACCGATGCGTCTTGGATAAACAGATCCCGATTAAGAATCACCTAAAATGAAATGTCGTAGATACTTCCATTAGTATGGCAAGCGCAGTTGTAATCATGGCGCTACTAAACAATAAAAGGAAAAGCTCTCGGTGTTGATCTATCCCTTAGGAATGCGCCATGCATTCGACTTAACTAAACATCATGTTTTAACGTTTTGTTTTCTGCCTTCTATAATTTTCATGGCAGGTTACTAAGCGAAATACAACCACAATGTTGCTGAGATATTTGCAAAACTCTGGACCGCAGGTGTCTATGGTGGGGAACGAACGCGCTATTATCCTTTCCGGGGAGTAACGCGTTCACCACCACACCATGCGGGTCCTTTGTTTCGCACGTCTCTCAGCTATTTCTATCGATCTTTTTGCCACAGCAATCACCCGTCAGCGGGGTTGATCTGGGAACTAAACATCGTTTGGAAGTGATTGGCTGTATATCTCGCCTTTACAATGACTCACGGCAGCCTACCGACGTATCGAGCCAGTGCCGCTACCCTCCCAGGCAAGTCTGGTACCAATTTGCCTACCCCGGAGAGATGGAAGGCTTGGTGAGCCAGGATAGTAGAGAGAGGGAGGGAGGAAAGGGATTGGGGTGTGAATCGCGTCTGTCACACTGCTAAATCACTGTCAGAATTCACGAAATGCAACATTGACTTGCTTACGTGATCACAGTCCATGTCATTTTGATGTACTCCGTATTGAGCAAGAGAAACCAAAGCATCGTTTCGATCATTCCATGCAAGAACACGCAAAATTGTATCCAGATTAAAGACTGGATTTCGACCGTAGGCTGCCATCATCGTTAGCAGCGCCTTGGATTGAACCTTAACAAATCTATACAGCAGGTCTGAAGAGAAACGGTGGCACAACTGATTGGTAACGTACCGTATTAAAGTAGCGATGACATATACAACATTGCAAAAAGGTCGCTTCTTTCCTCAGTAAACGAAAAAATCTAAACAATTTTTAAAAAAGATCAACAGAAATTTTGACATAGAAGAATCAAAGGATTCCTGATGTTAGGGGAAAAAAGAAATGTGCACAATGAGAATATGGTTAGAACCATACCTTACGTAGTTCTTGTTTTGTAAAGCACTTGAAAGTTGAAGTGATAAACGTACAGGCCTCGATTCGCGAACTTCCTTTCGATACGAGAGGACCTAAACAAGTGGGCGAGAAACTAGGGTTATACGTTAAAGGTTACAATATACATTGAAGAAGCTAAGATGATGGCGAATAACAAAGTCACATCCCATAGAAGACACTTGGACTAACTTGTCTAAGGATATTACTATCGTGGAGGTGCAACATTACATCATAACCTCTGAATTCTGCCTCTGTATCAAACATGATCCCTTGTACCCCTAAATATTCATTTAAACACTTATTTTTATACATTAAAGCAGAAAAATCAATAAATTGTTTCATGTACACTTTCCATAACCTTCTCACCTTCACAGCTAATATATCTACAAAAGTATTTTTGCGAAATAATTGAAAAATTACATTCATAGGCACTTTCAAAACAGCTCTTTTCCACAACCCGACGTCAGAAGTTCAGCTAGCGGTGCTTGTATAGCTGAATTTAGGGAATAACAAAATTCAAACCAACTCAAATCTTCGTACAAATGACGCAGAGACTGCAGACATTTAGCGAGGTTCTCGGTGTTCATATTCTGGTCGAATTTGTCAAAATCAAGATGACAAAGTTTGTAAGCACATAAAATATGTAGCCGAACACACCTACAAAGCCAAAAGTGGGTATGGAACCGCACACTTTACGGATAACATGCGTTAGATAAAGCAATAACCTAGTGGAAACAATAACATAGGTGCGCCGCTAAACTGGTCTACAAACCCACATTTGGCCATGACATTAAGTTATACTTTACTATGCACTATAACGAATCGTGGGGAGAATAAATTAGTTGACTCTCTAGACATTGGAATTGAAATGAACTATTTGAGAGTAGTAACCAGCACAGTTTGTCTAGTGTAGCTTAGAAACTGGCCAACGTCTGAGTGGTACACCAGTAACTCTAACCAAATATTCACTAGATATACACAAAGGATAAAGAATTTGATTATGTATTAGTCAGAAGTATTGAATTATACCGTTCGAAAAGAGCAACAGCAGTTCTATCCGATAACATCAGCTGTGTGATTTCTTTACGAATGGCACGAGTTCGACTCCACAGGAAGTCGTACCACATCGAAATGTCATCGTCGTTTTTTGGCATAGCATCGAGGACCTATAATGGTACAATACTTAACTCTAAATAATTTCCAATGAATGAAAAGGCTAACATTTTTCAAAAGATAGTCCATAGTGTTCTCGAGCAAAGCCTTAGAACGAAGTTCGTGGGGTAAGGGTTTGTCCTGGTCTGCCGCACTTCTTGCGTATTCCTGAGGAAGAAGTGTTCTTCTACAAGATTCATAATATAAATAAAATTAGAATCTTTGTGCTGCTATATAAGTGGACCAAATGGGTTTCCACGTACTTTTACCATAAGGTGAGGTTTCATTGATCCATCAGCACCACACTCAAACTGTGATATCCTTTTCTGAACTACTCGAACATATCTTAATTGTTAAAATCATGTACAGATAAACAACACACGGACAGCGTAGTAACTGCTAACCTTTCCTTCTCAGGACACATCGCAGTACAATGTTCCGTGAGCACGCGAGTTCTACCACCATTCTTTTTGTCTTCTTCCTTAACAAGAAAGTTCACTTTCTACATAGAAATCGATAATAAAATATGTGTCACTTACATCTCTCAGCTTAGATAACAACTTATCTCTCTCTTCTAGGACTAAATATCGGTCGTAATCAGTAGGACAATGCCTACCAGCAAGAGCAATGAGCGATCTAAAAGTTCGCTTTTGCAAAAAAAAAAACCGACATATCCACGTTAGATAAGCATTAATCACAATTTATAATTAAAAATCTGCGCACCTTAGCAGAACAGCCTCATCACGGGTTGTTGTTTTTGATTCCGCAGCGAAAGAAGTGGCTCTGAATTTGGATGGAAACATAAAAGGAGGCTCCATAAGCTCTTGCGAAATACCAGAACCGATGTGAATGTTGGAGTTGGTAGTCTGATTGTACATTTCAATTCAGATAAGACAAAGATTGGAAGGCAATTATATTAGAGTACGAGTTAAGCTTACATGTTTGCTGAATTCAGCACCTTCCTCACGACTGCTGGAACGTTTTGCCCGAACTAGTTTTGTTGCTCTTTTTATTGCTGCAGCACTAGCAAGGCTGCTGGAGCTCCTTCTTGGTAAAAATGAAGAGGAATGAACTGATTCATCACCGGCCCCTCTAACCAGTGAGCCAACTGGACTTCGCTCTTTGACATTTTCACCAACGTCTCGGACTAATTTAAATCTGCTCACAGACTCATTGGTTCCAACACCAGATACAGAGCTTTTGTGAGCTAAAAGTCTTAACATATGGAGAGAATGGAAAAAAAAAACCAAAATTGACAAGGGGGTCCATTTCGACCAAGTCATTCTAGCAATCACAACATTGTCATAGCACTCACGTAGATGACCAAAACTATCTTTTTGTGCCAGACCGTCGCGACGACGATTTTTAGGCTTCAGCAACGACGAACGACCTCCCGGAAGAAAAGATGAACTGCCTAGAATTGTAAAACGTATATTTGGAAATTGTGTTCATTTGCATGACCAGAAATAGCACTGCATGGATTCCAGCATTTCTTCCATTCAATCGACTCTCCCACTTCAATCATCCTTGGAGTTTTTTGAACTTGCATTTGGGCACAGCTATAGCTAATTTGCCCTTTTTAACGAAATCGTTGATCACGAGTCCAAAGGTTTCCGTCAAATCCTGAGACTTCTGAGCAAGGTGCCTCTAAGCTTCTGCCACATGTAATCACTAGCCTTTATTGATTTGAGGAAATTTTTTTGATAAGTTTGATGCCAACTTCTCGACTCTGGAGGAATAGAAGGGTTCATCCAGAGAAATTAGGCGTTTGTATAAGAAATTCTTGGTCATTGAAATCACTTCTATTACTGCGCTACTAGCACCCCCATAGAAATTGTCCTTTTTAAAAAAGGACTAAAATTTAAAAAGTAGACAACCTTGATAATTAAGCGTAAGTCAAGCTAGGCGAATGTTGACGGCCACGTATAAATAAAAGAATAAAGCTCTCGGCATTGACCTATCCTTGAGGGATGGACCATTTATTCGACTTTACTACCGTCGCTGGAGGTGACTGAATGAATAGCTGGCCTTTACATTGACTCGCGGCGGCTTATCGATGTATAGAGCCAGTGCTACTATCCTGCCATACAAGTTTGGTACCAAACCGGCGAACCCGGACGGATGGAGGGCTTGGCGGGATCGATCCCATGAGTATTGCAGAGGACCTCCAGTCACTACGCTATACGCGCTCACATATAGATAGCTGGTCGAAAAAGCTGAACCTAAGAAAGATATGGTGGGCTGTTTTATACGACCCTACTTACGCGCAAAGGAATAATGACATCGAAACAACAAGCTCTAGCTGAATTTATAAAAGCCTGGAAGGTAAATCAGTGAACGACTTACATCTATGATCGAGGAGAAAGCAAACAATATCGGATATACAAGCATGAACGCAAGGAAGAACTTATGCAGTAGGTAAATAGTGCCCAACTGAGCGTCCACTTTCTCCACATTGGTGTTCTTCCTAACCCAACGCGAATCTTGGGAACAAACTCTACGTAAGGATGAGAACAGTTCGGTCAGTCTTCTCGAATGTGCTATCGAAAGATATCGAAAAATTAAAGTATCCCATTCGGTAGTAACAGGGCAGAATACGGATCACTTAGTCGCCTTTCGAAGAAAAACTATGTTGGAGGAATAGAGAATGCAAGAGGAGTTAGTACCTAGACTGAAGAAGATGTCGAGAAGAAAGATCATAGACCCAATAGAAAAGACCTTTTTTGAGAATTCTGAGTAAAAAACATGACCCACTTTGAATTTAGTGACCTAGCAAAACTCAACATTCAACAGCACATCACAGACTTCACTCGAGCTTCTTCGAACCAGTACGGGCGTACGTAGCGCAGTGGTCGGTAGCACCCTACAATATACACATGGGATCGATCTCCGCGCCTCAGGCTCACAAAGCCTTCCATTCCTCAGGGCTCGGCAGATTGGTACCAGACCTGCCTGGGAAGATAGCAGCACTGGCTCGATACACCAGTAGGCCATCGCGAGCCATTATGTGGACCAGATATGCATTCATTCACTTCCAACGGTTTGTAATCAAGTCGAATGCATGGCGCATACCTTAGAGACTGATCAATGCCGAGAGCTTTACCCTTTTATTATCTCTCGAACCAGTCGGTAATCCGCGCAGAAAACCAACACCTCCCGAAGTATGGAAGCACTAACCTTCAGTTTTAGGCACGCTCTGAACTGATGTTGGTCCTCCGCGCGTCAGATTTCCAAATAGTCGGCTAGAGGAAATACCTTGCCGCCTTAGTAGCGCAACATCTTCTGCAAAAATAAATATTCACAATATAATGCCTGCTGCATGAATCGCATATTGTATAAAATACAACCACACCCGGTGGATTAGTCCCAACGCCTTCACTATGGCTCTGGTCAGTTTTCCTCTTAAGGAAACTCCCAGGTATCTTGAAGCCTCCTTCGAATGACATATTTCTGGAAACATAGAGCGGTTTAATAGCTAGATATAAATGAAAACCTGGATGGTCTAGATGACAAAGCATGAGGTTCTAATCAGAGAGGAAATGGAAAAATTGTAGACGATTTGGTAGCACGAATTCCTTATCTATCTCGATCATATACATTGGGCTTTTTTGAAAGCAACCTCAGCTCTATCTTTCCAAGGGCTGAAGGCCCACCTCTAATAAAGCTTTTGTCCGTGCCATACACTACTTCAAGCACAGATTTTTACCTAGACTTTATAGACCATTTCCCTCTTTTACCTTTCCCTTCTTCTACCTACGCTTAACCTAAAGTCACCGGTAAAAGAAGTTAATTTCCAGAACAGAAAGGCACAGTAATTTAGTGAATTATGCAGATTTAGGTTTGTAATAACTAATGGGAGGTTGTCCAGCACTTTTGTAACTTCTACGTTTCGGCAATATCCTGATCTTCAAAGCCGCATTGACTCGTCTGGGCTGTCCAGCACACAGCTGGTATTTCTGGCGATGTCATGTTCTTAATGGACGATCGAAAATTTATTGAAATCATTAAATTTCGAAACGTCAGTCACAATATCGTTTAAAAACCTCATGATTGCTCGTCTAAATCCATGATACCTCTGATTATCGAGAAGATATCGGAGATAAATAAAAATCGGATCAATAAATATTACATGGGACTTCTAATACTACAAAATTAAGCGGTCATTAACCAGGTGAGATAAAAGTACTGTTGGAACTGACCCCAATTACATTGGCGCCCAGACGCCGAAGTTTCCACGCTCCAATGAAGATTGCAGAAGCGCACGCATGCGTGTTGCTTCGTCTCCATTGGTCCTCAGCAGTTCATTGTCATACCTGTTAGCCTCGTACCGGTAACCTCTGTCCGTTCTTCATCTGAGCAGCCTGAAGTGCCACTAGATTTCATTCGTTTTCTAATATGTCTCTGTGATAGCATGAGATGAATCCAGTGTTGCAATATATGACTTCTTTTGCTTTGCTGAGGTATGAGAGCCCAAGTTCCGATCCATTGTTCATGTCTGACCCGATTCTGGTCGCCTTATGAGTCCTCTTGACCGTTCTCCAGCCAACTAACTGTTAATCGTTTGTGGGAAATGTTTAGAAAAGAGCGGAGGAAATGGATACGAAAGATGTTCTGTTGCTGAAGCGGCTAACTCCAGATCAACTCATAGAACGATTCTTACAGTTGAAGGTAAGGCGAAGATCTTAATTTTATCCTTACAAGTAAATTCTTCTGAGTGTTTGCTTCAGTGGTTTATTGGAACCAACGTTGCCATCATAGGACAGAAACACATCATTTTTTGTTACTAATCGTCAAGTAAATCTACAGCTGATTACTATAAAAACTAGTGCCTTCTATGTCTTGTTGTTTAAATACTTTGTTTTAGCTTCACCACTGCGTAAGAGCTATACTGATGTTGCTAAAGGAAACATTTGTTTAGAACGTTTACGATAAAGAAGCTAAGGAATTTGAGGAGTATAAAACGACGAGTCAAGAAATGGAGCAAATGATGGAGCGGGAAATCGAATATGCTCAACGTGAAGCGAAATCAACGGCGGCGAAACTTCATCAACTCAGACTTGAAGCCGAGAAGGCTCAGGTGTGTTTTATAGAAAAGAACTGCACAAGTTGTGCCAAGGAGCGCCATTGTTTTGGAGAGAGATGTTGCCAGAAGCTTATGTCGGTGTCATGAGTTGTTATTGAGGCCGAATGTATTTTTCCAAATATTATGTGCAAATTACGCTCCATAATGTGGTATATTTGTTATAGTTTTCATAACATAGAAAAAATTCCCTAGTTTTACAAGTAGAGCTCTAGTTAGTGACAAATACTTGAATATTTGGATGGCCCATCTTCACTTGTTTTGTGGACCCTAGCAGAATTTTCACTGTTTCGGAGTTTCATTGGTTCAGTCACTGTGGTTCAGTAGAGTCCCAAGAGCAGCAAAGCCAAACCCTGCCCCAGCTGGTCACCACCGAGATTTGATGCCATGAGACTAGTTTGACACCAGGACGATGGTGGATCCTAATATTGGTTCACTCTTATGTGGACTTCTTATTGGAAACGCCGGGCTCCACAGCTTCGGAGACCCTGCCAACGGGATGAATCACCCACTGTACATCAGAGCGCGGCACCAAGGAACACCTCCTAGCCACGGTAAGGCTTTAAACCGTTGGGAAGTTTGCGTAGAATACGCTTCATAATGCGAGATATTAGTTCTACTTTTCCTAATAGAGAAATGTTTTAGTTTTACAAGTGCAGCTCTCTTTGTTGATAACTGTTGCATTTTGTACGTTTATTTCTATTGATTTTCTGAAGTTCTATTAACTTTCCAAACCTACACTGCGTCTCATTCCAGTTAATTTGCGTTACTTTTTTAGGGCAAAAGCGAAGCGGAGAAGCGGGAGTTCCTAAGAATTGAGGAAGCTCTTCGTAGGGAGGTCATGTTTGCTCATGATTTTTTATTTCTTTATGTATAGATTTGTTTCTGGATTTTACTTCCAAACACAGTAGCACCATTGCTTTTTCCACTTTTATACATAACGTCATTGCTTTTCTACTTATTTAATATTTACCATTTGCGTCGGTCTTTGTTTTCCGTTTACTAGAGGGAATTCACTGTTTGTTTTTTAAATCTTTTTTTTCAATTTATTTCTCGTTAAATATCAACAGAAGTTTGAAGGCGGAAACGTTTCTGCTTTGTGTCTGATGGAAGAATCATTTCAGCAGCTTTCATCTAGGATTTCTTTCTTCAGGTTACGCAGCTTCGCGCTGAACAGGACAGTAATCGTGTGCGAATTCGCGAATTAGAGCAGAAAAATGATGACCTGGAAAGGCATGAAAGGAATAATCAGCAAGAAGTAGCTGATTTAGAGCGAAAGGTGTGGTTTCTGTCTGATGAAATAGTGACGTAGATCAATATTGCCGAAGTTGGAAATCTTTATAGTAGTTTCCTAATTAGACTAGAATTGAGTTCCTTATTTAAACTACGCTACGTCTTTACAGAATCGTCCTTGTTTGGATTCCTTAGTTTTGTTTCTTTTAATCATTGTGTCTAAGGATTGTTTCAGGTAAATGAGATGACTGAAAAACTCACATTGTTGGAAAACGAACTGGCTGAGAAGCAAACTACTGCTGAGGAAATGTACCGATTGCGGTGGGCAAACTCTCTGCATTGTTTCATTCATGTAGTGTTTAAATTAGGATGTTGATAAATTTTCCACTTTTACATGGGGATAGAGGTTACGCATTGGTCGTCTTGTGTTGATACCAACTCATTTCGTTTTTTTTTTGCTATACGAAGTTTTTTTTCACTGCTTTCACTTACATTATTCTGTGTTCTTGTAGCCCATCGAGTCACTGTGGTGGGCCTCTTTGTTCTCTTGAAGAGTTCAAAAGCATTTTAACCAGTGACTTGGTTGATGAAGATTTTTTTTTGGAAATACCTTTGGAGGAGCTTAAAAACATATTAGTTAGTTGGAGGGAAATTCAACGAGTACGATTTGCAAAAAAACTTTCCTAGTTACAGTCGCTGACTTCAGCAGCGTTGTTGTGTAAAACTGCATTTCGTCGATTTCATGGTACCTTGTGGGTACATAAACCAATTAGTAGCCGTGGAACGTGGGGAGTGAATCATAGTACTCTAATGATTCTCTGACTCTTTCGCTGTCTTTTTACCTTCCTCACCCACCAGCAGCATCTTTTGTTATATATATATATATATATATATATAAATATACATATGTACATATACACATACACATGCATGTGTACATACGTATATGTACATGTACATATATGTATATATATATATATATATATATAAGTTAATCCGTCAATTGAATGCCAAAAGTGCGGAGATAATAGTGTGAAGTAGACGACTCAATGAGTTTATGTAGATCCACTTGATGCGATCCGTACCCTATCTGTAAGTGGGAATTAACTTACGTTACACTAGTTGGTAACGGAACAAGTTAACAGCTTGACTGTGCTGAGAAGTCAGTAATGCTATCTAATATGCAGTATTCTACGGCGATTTCTTTAGAGAAGAGATGCGTGTACCTGATCGACCTCTTCTGATGGTTGGGCCACTTCGAGCAGAGCGAACAGAACATACTCCGGATGAGCCACCTTATGGATTTTATAGCAAACACCAACGCACTACATCAATTGCTTCGTCCGTAGAAGCGAATGAAAAAAGCAACGGTGTGTCGTATGTAAATGGACTATGTAAGGACTCGGGCAAACAAAACTCGCAGGTTTGTGTTTACGGTTGTTTAAAATGTTCCCAAAATCTCATTGGTTTATCATATATCATGCTCTAGATGATCCAGTATTGCAAAAGTTTCGGACTCTTTTCATTTTTAAAATATAGGTTTTGCCTTCACTGTTACCATCTTCGGGAACCGATGGAAGGAGTTTTGCAAATTGCGTCAACAGAATTGTTAAGGAACTCATGGTGAAAGTTGATCGGCTTGAGAACATTCTCACGGGTTTGCGTATACATCATTCTCCTCGTCGTTAATAGTACACTTTTAGCATACTCTATATATACATTATATATATACTATATATTTATATACATATAAACTCACCATTGTACACAACTAGCCACGATTTGCTCTCTGGTGTCGTTTACATGTCCCGCTCATGTGAAGCGCACCACATTAGGTATTACTTCGTAGTATCGGTCGCAACGGTTTGTTCTTTTGCGTTTAGCTCACCATTCTAGGTTTCATCTCTGTTATGTGTAGCTCAGCGTTCTTACCATCAAGTGTGAAACTGTGGCTGCAATGTTTTTATTGGTTTCATGTCTCTAAGTTTTGCAAGTTACGTCGGCTTTACGTTAAGCACTTGTTCTTCATCGTGTAGTCCTCAGGGAAGTTGCCTTTATTGTCTCCTCTATACCTTACTCCTATGAGCTTTGTAATGTATAGCCCCGGAATATTGGTTACGTATTTTTCTAGTGTTTTGCATGAATCCTGTACAGTTTCGCATAAGATTCTTGACCAATGCCACAGAAACTAAGTGGAGAATGAACATGTTAAGACGTTCATAGAACCATGGTATCTTTCTCTAAATCTTTTGTAGTACCTCAATATTTGGCTTTTAATCGATTTCGAAGGCTACTTGCTCATGGTTTACCTAACTTTTTGCACTACATGATCACACTACTTTACTCTTCTCTCAAAATTTTTAAATGTTTTTGGTGTTGCATCTCAGATGTTATTCTTTCGCTGTTCGTTTGTCATGCATGGGAAATCACACGGTGCATAGCCCAAATGCTAAAGCTCACTGTAGAATATTATTTGTCATATTGATCTGACTGTTTATAGAGTGTCCAAGTGTAGTCTTTACTTTATCATCTGTTGACAGCCATATTTTCTTCCATAAAGATTCATAAAGGAATGACGTTGTCTTACCGTCTTTTGGTGAATACCTTTGTAGTATCATGAGCGTGGTTTTAAAGAAAGAATTGTTTTTCGCTATGGATGAAAAAGTCTACAGTTAAGATTGGGCGAGATGGTATGAACAAGTCTTATTGTAAGATCTGGGACAAGTGAAATCTTACTGTTGTGTGGATCCGCGATTAAGCTTTCTCTATCTGGAGGAATCGTGATATATTTGGGATGTAGAGGATAAAGGATAAGTCTCTCAGCGCTGATCAATCCCTCAGGATTTGCCATGCATGCGACTTCATTAAGCATCGTTCGGAGATGATTGGATGCATATCTCGCCTGTACAATGACTCGCGGTAGCCTACCGATGTATCGAGCCAGTTCTGCTATCCCCCCAAGCAAGTCTGGCACCAATTTACCGAACCCGGAGAGACAGAAGGCTTGGTGGGCCAGGGATGGGCTTTGGTCCTATGTATATTGCAGGGCGCCTCAGACCACTGCGCCATACGCGCCCATTATTCAGGATGTAGCAAACAATATTATTTTATATTGTTCACATATCTGAAGTTCTCCATGGATGCAAGACAACGAGCTGGATGAAGGTACTGCTGATGTCTTCACAAAATGTGATCATGGGTCTTAGAAATGAAAACAGATGGGAAAATTATATGACGGCTGTAGCGTCCGTTGCACCTGTCGTCAACTGAGTGGCGGAAACTGTGCTAGTCGCATAGTCACTGACTTGTTTAATGCGGTTCAGAGATATGCTGTGTTTGAATCTCAATTTTTTGAGCTCCTACAAGTTTTTAACTATTGTTGTTGGATGTTTCAATCTACAGCACATATACATTGTGGTCAGTGGGTTCTGCATGCTTAAAGTAGGCGAGGAGTACCACAGTTTGTCTTTGTTTTTCTGAAATCTGGCTATCATGTTAATATTCTTCTGTTGCGTCTGACATCGAGCAAAATTCAGAGTTCTCTGGCTGTTGAGACTCACAGTTGTGATATATTTAGCCGGCCTTTGTTTTCATCATGATATTCTCATCTCTGATTCGCTGTGACTATTTCAATAAACATGGCACACACCACTTTCAATAACCCCGCTTGCTCTTTTATTCTATTCACTTCAGTAGAAGTTTGCAAGGCGTACATTAAGCCATGAAGAACTTTGGAATCTAATAGATGGGGGCGGACCAGGTGTTCTTGTTTGGAAACAACGCCTAAATTTGTGTGGCAGACGTGAAGAACGAGGTGTAGTTTTTTGGCTGCCGGGACGCTGAGTGATGTGCGACTCGTGCTGGCTCAACATCCTCTCTTACGGTACTCTCTACCTATTGTTGTACCATTCGCTCTGTGATTCGGTTTTTGCATCTTTGATATCTTCTGAATGATGTAAGGTCTTCTGTGTGTTCTCTTCTATGCTTTTACTTCTAGCTCTGTGCTTTTTGAACACTTTCAACTGTTACGTGATGAAAAAAAAACACTTCCACCCCACAACCACGTTGCAGACGGCATTTGATAGTCGATTCCTCCACGTATTCATTTCTATTTATTCCATGCTATAACTCTACTTACCACAGTGATTTCGAAGGGAAGAACACTCAGTAGGTTATGAATTCGACATCTGGATGAGTGAAGAGACACAAGCACCGCATCAACGCTTTGAAATTATGTGCAAAAGGCTCACACACGTCTAAAATTAAGGTTTATGTCGATGAAAAGACCTCCACGAAAAGCACGACTGTATCTGAATTGGTGGTAGTGAGTTTTCTGGAGAGAGAGCATGTTTGTACTTATAATTAAAACACCATTCTCTCTCTGGTTGGAAAGTTGGTCAGTAGGAAAATTCACTATAATGGGACGTGCACGGAAAATTGGGATGACCGTTTCAAGCAAGTCGTCCACCAGATGCTGAGGAAAACACAAATGAAGTTCAGTGGACTCCGACCAGCATGATCTTTCTAAAATGGAAAAAAAGGAATGATGTCGCTGTAGCATCGAACGTTCTTTTCTGCCAGCTGTTCGAAGCTGGCATTCATTGAAAGCTCGATCGAAAACCACAGTCAGGCAAAGCTCCGTTTAGTCACTGGGACGTGTTGGCTAAAGACAAGGATTCACCGTGACAATATGAAGAAATACAGATGCTTGACTTCAAGGCTCTAATCTATTCGGACTTGGTTGGAATGAGTATCCTACAAACATCTACAACCGTTTTGAGAAAGATGGAGGCCAACAGTCAGGTCTTCCTTACGAGACTCCCAGATCCAGAGTCGAGCGCGAGACTTCTGGAGTTGTGGCTCAAAGTGAATGATCTCGATCACCATGATTAACTCAGCCGCTCACCCTGCTTGTTCCATTTTAATCCTTGGGTTCCAATGTGGAGTTCATCAGATCTCTCCAATGGTGACCTTAAAGAATGTATGGTCTTCTCTGAAGAACTTCTCCAAGTCCACATAAAGAGCTTCGCCTTCGTCTTCGCTATAGCTTGATGACGGTGGGTAAACGACGCAAATTGTCGAAGCCAGCATTGTTCCCCATGTCTCCAATCATAAATGTCCGATTCCAGTTCTTAGTTGCTCGAATGAATGACCAATTCGTGTTGATGTATACGCCGATACCGCCAACTATTCAACTGTAGCGTGTTTCGAGGAACAGTTCATCTCTGGTGTCATAAACGGCGTCAAATGAGTGCGGTCTTCTTGCCTCTGCCAATCCGATGACGTCGTAGCCTACCCTTCTTGCTTGCATGATCAAGTCTTTTGTCGAGAACTCAGTAAGTAAGGAAGTGGACGTGCATTGTAGGTACGGATCCTTGCCATAGTCTTTGCTATTTAGACAGCCTAGGATGGCTCCGTGGTTTTACCAGCGTCCCTGTACTCGTCCTACCCAACGCTGCCAAATCGAGGACTCTTTTGGGTTCAGGGGAATGAGGCCCACTTATTTTGCTGTGTTTAGCATTTGTCACTCAAATTTAGCTTTCTGAGACTTGAATTTGGGGGCTGGGATATACTTACGTGTGGGTTGCCAGTCTCTCTCAAGGTAAACGAGGAGCTTACTTGTTTGAAGGTACTTCTAACCGCCTTCCATATACTTTCTTGTTACTTGATTGCAGGGTTTAGACGAGTCGGCTTGTAAGATACGATTTGCATAAACGAGATCACAGCCACGCCCATGCTTGAGTATGTCTTCGTGAGCATAAAAGGTATGTTTCAAATCTGCGAAGCAGAAACAGGGAGTCCATCTCCTGGATTCACCTGCGTCTAAGAGAAGTGCGAGGTAGCCTTTCGTCCGTGTTTAATCCCCTATCCACCACCTGCGTTCCATTGCGACTAACCGGTAAGTGGTGCCTCTATGACCGAGATGCGTGGTGTTTGCTATATGTACGCCTTCGTTTCCGTTTGCTGACAGCACTGGTCGATAGAAAACTGACCGAAAGACAGGCGAAACGAAGGACTCGCATGGTGTGGTGGTGAACGCGTTAGCACACGGAATGGGTAACAGCGCGTTCCCCACCGTAAACACCTACGGTCAAGAACTTTGCAAATATCTCAGCATTATTGTCTTTTACAATAGTTATGGAAAAAACCAGCCAAATTAGAGTCCTACATGGGCGAGGAATGTGACTGACTCAGACCACAAAGAGTCGAGTTGACGTGTGGTGCCACCTCACGCGTGATCATAAGACACTTCTCCTTGTGGTTCATTTTTCGATTTTTGGAATTAGTCCAAAATTCTTCAAGAGCTCTACGCGCTGATGTTTTGGATTCCTGTGTGAGGATAGTGACTTTTACTTGAAAATCCTCTCCGTTATGTCTCTGAGTTCTAAGCGCGCCTAGTGGAGTATTTGGTTCAACTTCAAGTTCGCCGAGTAGATGTTCTTTTATAAGGAGCAAGAGTGCTCTACCTGTCTTGCCAACGTATTCGTTTCGGGACGCTTTACAAGGGATCAGATAAACCGTACCCGAGCTCATGAAATCACTTTCTCTACCATTAAGGCAAACCATGAAGTTTTTCACTTCGCATAAACAGTCTTACAAACGGTTGTCAACTAGCAAACGTCTTTCAGTGCTCGTTGGTGTTCCAATCACCGATTCCAGCTTCTCTCAACCAGGTGTTTTTAAGCAACGTTTCATGGCTGTAGGTATTTCTTTTGAATTGACAGGTACGAGAAACAGCACCTTTTCTTGTTGAACAGTCGCGAGATTTTTAAAGAGCATACATTTACTTCCATATAGAAACACAATACAATACAACAATAGCTGACGTTTCGGCAGTATCGTCTTCTTCAGAGCCTGGAAGGGTATCCTGATGTACAATTTACTAGGCCAAACGTCTCATTAACACTTACAAAAGGACGAAAAACTTTATGGTAATTACATGATCAACAGCTTCTCGAAGAAAAAAACCGCTTTTACGTGATTTCCAATGAGGAAGTTTCGAACAGCTGATTATAGTCGCATATGGTTGATGACTGCACCATCCCACAGAAATTGATGCGAACATACGGGGTCAAATCGCGTATGACATCTGGGCATTCATCCCTGCTATTCATTGTAGGGTTTTGGCATTTATACAAAAAGCCTCAAGAAGTTTTCGCGCTGGTGTTTTAGTCTCTTGTGCAGAGATATTGACTTTTACTTCAAAATCGTCTCCGCTATGCTTTTCTATCCTTTGCGTGTCTAGTGGCGTGCCTTGTCTTGCTTTTCGTTTGCCATCTAGGTGTCGAATGACTCCGCAATGCAAGTCGTCTTCGAACTTCTTGTTAAACATGAGGGAAGAATAAATACGCATGGCTTGTCCATCCAGCAGCTAATGGCTCTCTTAAAGGAGTGCCTAAACTGCTCGATTTTCAGATGGTCTCGGAAATATTTCGCACAAATAAGGGGGCTGGCAATGGGACAGCGACTGGCACCAAGCCTTGCCATTGTGTTAATGTCTAGGATAGAAGCCCCTGTTCTCGATTTCCGGCCACTACTGCAGATATGTAGGTAATTGTTTTGTAGTGTTCTCTACGCAGGAGGAGATGGACAAATGCTTTGAGTTATTGAACGAGCAGTCTGAGTACATAAAGTTCACCCGGGAGAACCCGAGAAAAACGCTTCCGTTTTTGAACGTTCAAATAAACCTATCGAGTAGCGGTTAGTTGACAAAGTGGTGCCGAAAGCCAAGTAACAAGAACATCTTCGTTCATTTCCTTTCTTCCCGCCCTTCGCACACAAAGAGGGCGATTGTGAGAAGCATATTTCGAACAGCCACCTTTGTGTGCACTATCAGGTAAATAAAGGAAGAATCGCGCGACTTGGTTGGCAAATAGCCATCTCCAATGGCTACGAAATAGTAACCCCACGAGATAAGTTTAGAAGAGGAGCGACGCGCCCACGCGAAACACTAGGCCAAAAAAAATCCCGTTTATGTTACCTTTTATAAGCAATGAAGTAAACGTAGCTATAAAACGATGCTTGAGAAGGGCAGTTCTAGAGGAATCGGTAGCGATAGTTGAAATACCACCGGCTACTCTACGTCGTCACTTAGTTCGTAACCGCCTGTATGACTATCTATGTGAAACAACAAATTGCGTAATTTGTCCTTACGGCAGGGACGGTGATTGCATGAGTTCAGGTACGATATACCTGATCTCTTGTAATAATTGCAGAGATGAATATGTTGGCGAAACGGGCAGACCTTTGTGTATCCGTATAAATGAACACCTAGATGGCGAACAAAAAGCAAGACAAGGCACGCGACTAGACACGCATAGGATACAAAAGCATAGCGGAGACGATTTTGAAGTAAAAGTCAATATCTTTGCACAGGAGTCTAAAACACCAGCGCGAAAACTTCTTGAGGCTTTTTGGATAAATGCCAAAAACCCTGCAATGAATAACAGGGATGAATGCCCAGAGGTCATGCGCGACCTGAACCCGTATGTTCGCATCAATTTCTGATGTGAGATGGTGCCATATTAACCATATATAACTATAATCAGCTGTCCTAAACTTCCTCATTGGAAATCACGTAAAAGCGGTTTTTTTCTTCGAGAAGCTGTTGATCATGTAATTACCATGGAGTTTTTCGTATTTTTGTAAGTGTCATTGATACGTTTGGCCTAGTAAATTGTACATCAGGATACCCTTCCAGGCTCTGAAGAAGGCGATACTGCCGAAACGTCAGCTAGTGTTGTATTGTATTGTGTTTTTCTATGGAAGTAAATGTATGCTGTTTAAAAATCTCGCAATTGCTGAGCAAGAAAACGATGCATTCATATTCCAATGCCGGTGTTAATAGAAAGTCGATCCTGGGAACTAAAACAGGACCTTGTTTTCGCTAGGCCTATTGTTCTGGGCGTGCTTTTCCTTTTAAGCTATCTCGAGGAGCTACAATTTCGTAGCCATTGGAAATGTCTATTTGCCGCGCGAAGTTCACAGATTGCTGCTTCTCCATTTCTTTGCACTCACTTGTTGCTTTTTGATGCGCTTGTTTATCACGTGTGCACTTTTTGTGTGGTAGAGGTGAGAGGAGAGGTAATGAACCAGTGATCTTCTTACTTGTCTTTCAGTATCATTTGGTGATCTGTTTCTGTATAGGATGATTCCAAAGTTCGGAAACGGAGGCCAGTTTTTATTGGTTTCAGTTAGGTGAAATTTGCGTACTTTGACTGTTGGTTTAACATTTCGAAACATTCGTCTATCTATTAGAGTAGCGCATATGCGCGTGTAGCGCAGTGGTCAGTGGCGCTCTGCAATACACGTGGAATCATCCCTCCCCCCCCGAGACTCACCAAGCCTTCCATCCCGCCGGGGTCGGGAAATTTGTTCCAAACTTGTTTGGGGATAGCAGCACTGGCTCGGTACATAGGTAGACCATCGCGAGTCATTGTGGGGACCAGATATGCATTTAATCACATCCAATCATATGTAATGAAGTCGAATGCATGGTGCATCTCTCAGTGATTGATCAATGCTGAGAGCTTTACCCTTTTATCCTTTATTCTTCTGTAGAGCAGATGACAGTCGTGGATAAACCTTTAGTATTGGCTGGAGACCAAATTCGAAGGCTAGGAACGCGATGGTAAGTCTTGATTTGGTGGAATGAGCAGGTTCCAAACAACCACAAATGCGTGCGCAAGAAGAGAGGAGAATGAGAACTCTTAGAACTTGATGCGGCAAAAAAAAAACATTTTCAATGGCTAAGAATCGATAGGTCCTTCGCTAGGTGAACCCAAGGGAAAAACAAGGTCTCGAACGACAAGTTTGAAGAAAAAAGGTTCCATTTAGCCTGACTTTCATCTCCATGAATGTTAACAAAGCTGGCTAGAAGGCGTTTAGAGAAATTGACAGCAGTGATTGAAATACCACTGCACATTCTAAGATGCCAACTAGTTCGTAACGGTAGGTATGATCATCTGTGCGATACTCAAAATTGCAGAATTTTCCGTGATGTTGGAGATGGTGATCGCATGACCTTGGGTACGGCAATGTACCCGATTTCTTGTTAAGCTTTAGGGGACGAATATGTTGGCGAAACGGGTAGACCAATTTTCATCCGTACAAAAGAGCACCTTGTTGGGAAACTTTAAGGCAAGCAGAACACTCCACTAGCCATGTATAGGACATAAAGACAGCGGAGAAGGTTTTGAAGTAAAAGTCATTATCGTCGCAAAGGAATCCAAAATACCTCCACACAAAACTCTTAAAACGCTCTGGGTAAGTTTAAGAAGCCCAAAAATGAAACGCAGGGAGGAGTGCTTTGTGGTAACGAGAACCTCACATCATCCCTCATGTTGATTTTTTGACCTGGGCCAGGCACATTCCTCGCCGTTGTGAGATCCTGCGCGGCCGATCTCCATTAAATAACTGGGAGCGAACAGGGAACGAACAGTGAGTGTTAAGAAGAAGCTCTTAGCTGTGCTAGTGGAAATTTATCTAAGTTTTATGTGAGGCTATGAAAGTGTTTTCCTGAGCAGACTGTCAATTTTATCTTTGCAGGCTCTAAAGAACGTGAAGAAACCCAGTCGTCACGTATTATGAATAAATAGTGAAACAACAGCCTCGTGTTTGCAAAGAAGAATATGACGAATTATTTATTGGTCAGTGCCGAGGTTACCAGGAGGTCGGTCTCCGAATTTGTTATACCAAGTGCTCAATTTTTAGCCTCTCCACAATAGATTTTGTACCAGGTTTGGTGAAAGAAAAATTTGCATTCTATGATTAGTAACTTATGAAAACCTCATCGGAGTGGCTTGGTGGTTCCACAACAGCGGCTGTTGTTGGAGTGAAGAGGGTGCACAGGCTTACCGATGGCGTAGGCTACCACAAGCGACAACTGTGTGTCTGCTGCAGAAATACAATCATGTGGCCTCACAACGATTTCTAGCCTTTTGTACCTACTGAATAAGTCGGAGACTGTTGCTAACGAGGAAAGTACTTGATGTTCATCTCTTCAGTCATCGAAGTACGGTAGACCATCTGCGTTCATCGAAATAGAGCGAGCGACAAAAAAATGAGTCACAGACCCACGATTTTTGCAACCAATACGTATCATCGCGAAACTGTTGAAAAACTTTGTACCTGCGTATATGTGGTGTAATATATTTGGCCTATCCGCATATATGCATTGATTTCGACGCATTAATGATTTAGGATTCCTGAAACATCAGTTTGCTCCCACGACCGACTTTCTATTAACCTCGGCATTGATCAAGTAATTCTTCGTATTTTTGTTGAGCAAACGCGAGGTGTTATTATTCTTTATTCACGAATGAGCTGACGTTTCGACGGATTTCGCCTTCCTCAGAGCCTGGAAAGGTCAAGTTGACAGCAATCTACTTGGCCAGACGCCTCCATAACCAAACAAAGAAACTTTAAACCAAGATTTCAATCACACTGAACACAGCTTTGCACACTCACCGCTTTCTATGAGGTCTCCACTAAGTATGCACGTAGAGACCAACCGCACAGAAATCACATGGAAGTATAATGTGCCCCACTCATCAAAATAGCAGTCTTATATACTGCCCTACATCACGCGTGATAATGAGGCATTCTTCCCTGCGGTTCATTTTCGGATTTCTGGAATTAATCCAGAGTGCCTCGAGAGTTTTTCGCGCCTGTGTTCTTGATTCGCGTGCAAGGATCGTGACACATACTTCAAAGTCCTCCCCGTTATGTCTCTGGGTCCTATGCGTGCCTAGCGGAGTATTTGGTCTATGCTTGCCAGCTAGGTGTTCTTTCATGCGGACACAGAGGGGTCTACCCATTTCGCCAATGTATTCGTCACCACACGTCTTACAGGAGATCAGATAAACTATACCCGAGCTCATGCAATCACCGTCTCTACCACTGGGGCAAATTATGCAATTTTGAGTTGCACATAGACGGTCATATAGGCGGTTACGAACTAGCTGGCGCTTAAGATTACTCGGTGGTATTTCAACTACGCTCACCGAATTCTCTAAACCCGCCCTTCTTAAGCAGCGTTTTATAGCTGTACTTATATCATTTGAGATGAAGGGTAGGATAAACGGGACCCTTCTATCGCTAGAGTTGTCGTTTGGAGGCCTACGATTTCCTCTACACCTATTCTGAGCTACAGTTTCGTAGCCATTAGAAATGGCTATTTGCTGTGCCAAGTTCCGGGACTCCTCTCTCTGCTCTCTTCCCATGCACACGTTGGTTGCCGTTCGAAACATGTTTCTCATAAGGGCCCTTTTCGTGTGAGAGGGGTGAGAGGAGAGGTAATGAACCAAGATATTTTTACTACTTGGCTTTCGGTACCACTTTGTAATGTAGCCATTTTCTGATAGGTGAATTTGTACGTTCAAAAATGGAAGCCATTTTTTTTTCGGCTTTTCTCGGGTGAACTTGATATACTCCGACTGTGCGTTTAACAATTCGAAGCATTTGTCCATTTCCTCTTGTGTTGAGCAAAGGACAAAGCGGTCGTCTACATACCTACAGTAGAGTAGCGGCCCGAGATCAGTCACCGGTGCTTCCACCTTAGACATAAATGCAATGGCAAGGCTTGGAGCCAGTTGTTGTCCCATTGCCAACCCTCTTATTTGAGCGTAGTACTTTCCAGACCATCTGAAGATTGAGCAAAGGCAGTAATAAGATAAGAAAAATAATGGCTACGAAACTGTAGCTCAGGATAGGTGTAGGGAAAATCCTAGGCCTCCAGACAACAACTCTAGCGATAGAGTGATTTTGTTAGTATTTTTGAGCAAACGCGAGGTGTTATTGTTCTTTGTTCACGATTAAGCTGACGTTTCGGCGAATTTCGCCTTCTTCAGAGCCGCTTTCTATGAGGTCTCCACTAAGTATGTCACGTAGAGACCAACCGCACAGAAATCACGTGGAAGTATAATGAAGGAGCGAGCGAAGAAGGGTCCCGTTTATCCTACCCTTTATCTCAAATGATATAAGTACAGCTGTAAAACGCTGCTTAAGAAGGGCGGGTTTAGAGAATTCGGTACGCGTAGTTGAAATACCACCGAGTAATCTTAAGCGCCAGCTAGTTCGTAACCGCCTATATGACCGTCTATGTGCAACTCAAAACTGCATAATTTGCCCCAGTGGTAGAGACGGTGATTGCATGAGCTCGGGTATAGTTTATCTGATCTCCTGTAAGACGTGGGGTGACGAATACATTGGCGAAACGGGCAGACCCCTCTGTGTCCGCATAAAAGAACACCTAGCTGGCAAGCATAGACCAAATACTCCGCTAGGCACGCATAGGACCCAGAGACATAACGGGGAGGACTTTGAAGTATGTGTCACGATCCTTGCACGCGAATCAAGAACACAGGCGCGAAAAACTCTCGAGGCACTCTGGATTAATTCCAGAAATCCGAAAATGAACCGCAGGGAAGAATGCCTCATTATCACGCGTGATGTAGGGCAGTATATAAGACTGCTATTTTGATGAGTGGGGCACATTATACTTCCATGTGATTTCTGTGCGGTTGGTCTCTACGTGACATACTTAGTGGTGACCTCATAGAAAGCGGTGAGTGTGCAAAGCTGTGTTCAGTGTGATTGAAATCTTGGTTTAGAGTTTCTTTGTTTGGTTATGGAGGCGTCTGGCCAAGTAGATTGCTGTCAACTTGACCTTTCCAGGCTCTGAGGAAGGCGAAATCCGTCGAAACGTCAGCTCATTCGTGAATAAAGAATAATAACACCTCGCGTTTGCTCAACAAAAATACGAAGAATTACATCAGTTTGCTTTGGAGTTGGATTAATATTAACATGTTTTCATGTGTATTCTTAGTGTTTCACAGGATTGATACGAACATGCTTGTTTGTGTAACCGTACTGCTGCTGCACACGGCTACGAGTGACTGGGTAGTCGATCTCAATTTGCCTTCGAAATTGCTAGAGTATACAATTAGAAATGATCCTGTACTCAGAGAGAAATGTCAAGAAGGAGGTTGTCCGTTCAATGTAGGCTGTATCCTATATTGGGCTAAATTAGTTAGTTGACTTGCAGTAATTTTAAGGAAGACACTCTTTCCAACGGCCGTTGTTGGGGGTATGAGAAGAACTGTTCCTTTGAGGACAGCTATTCCGCAGAATTTGGTTTTCCAAAATGTGCGTCGGCTAATAAGCGGTGAGTAGTAGTCATTGATAGCTAGGTAAATCTATCCTGAACGTTATCTATAAGGGCATAAGATTGTTGCTTATTTAGGAAAAGGTTTTTCGATTATGCTGACTTCGGTTATGTCTTGAAGCGAAGTAATATCTACCAAATCTGTTCTTCATCACATAAGGTTTTTCGGGTTACTTTTATACAACTAATAAGTAGCTTTATGTGATTTCAACAGCAAAAAAAAACGAATTTTTTCACGACTCTTACTGCTCTATTTATTGTTATTTTTCATAGGAAGGAAGCCGTTTGAGATGTTCAGATGATCTGCGCTACTGTCATGGGGTTAATATCTTTTTCCATTTCAAGAGTTGGAATGCTACAAACTCTAAACGGTATGTCCTAAAAATTTTTGTGATCTTATTCTCTGAATATTCTTAACTGTTGCAGGTACCGCGACGATATAGTACAACCCGGTGAAGTTGGAGGGAATTGTGCTGAATTAAATAGGGAACTCCTTAGCAAAAATCTGAATGAGCGTGGTTATCTACGAAGCTGGTTGGTATTTTTTGTATACTTTTATGTGTGAAACTAAAGTGAGTAATTTGATTGCTATGGCAAATATGGACGATTTAGTTCACTTACTTTTATTTTGCTTTATTTTATTTTACTTTACTTTATTTTATTTCATATGACCTGTCTTCACGTCTACTGTGCGGATCCCAGCACTTCCCACATTCAATTTCCTCGCACCCATTATTCACAGAGGTCTTCCAACTTTTGCATGTGGCTTCGGTTGCTGCTTGAGGATTTTCATTTCATCTTAGGTGTTGTAGAATGCTGGTCGAGCAATTCTCCCTAGAGTCCTGGGATAGCCGGGCTGGAGCGTTCCCAATTGAATTGCAGAAAGTGAAATTTTCCCCGAACAAGTCCGGTTTCAATTTCCCGACCTTGGAGTGATAAGGGGCTTGGTTGGACAGGGTCGGAGTCTAACTAGCACCATGCTCGTGATGATCAACATCACTACCACTGTGCTATCCTCCACCTCCATTTATAGTTGATTCATTGTTGCCACTTTTCATGATTCGAGCTATTGAATGGCTTATGAGTGTTGGTAGTGCAAATAGGCTACTGTTTGTGTCAACTTCAAATCAACTTAACTTCCCCAACATAGGAGTTTCAATCTATTTTAGAAAATCGGAGACATTCGAAGTTCTATGACAGTTGTTGTTAAACGCCACTTTTTCCTAACCAGTGTTCAATGCTCGACGTTGTAAGAAGCTAGAACATACTCGTGATTACTACCCGTTCTTCAGGAAGCCAATCATTGTTTTTGATGCTCCTTTGGATAATAATTTGATTCATACTAAAGTATACTGAGCAGCGCGTTACTATTTATGGACTCATCAATTCATGAGCCCTAGTTTAACATTGTTGAGCTCTGCTCACTAATCTCACTGAATCTCGCCGAATATTTGAAAAATTTGAGTACATACAATACAATTAGGAGTTCACCTTGATAGATCCAGTTCCCATAATTTTCTGAACAGCTTGAAAGAAAGTGTACTTATAGTAACTATTTCTCAAATGGTTCTTATTTTCTACACTCCCATATCTCTCCAATATTAACTATGCTTACTGCTGGCCACGTTTATTCTTACTTTCTGCGCTTTGTATCGCTTCCACGTAAACACTGTTGAAAAGCCTTTGTGTAAGCCGTTCCTTTGCTATATGTTGAAGTTTCTGTATGAACTTCTGAATCACTGTCTGATGAACTTTATGTTAACGAAGCCTTACATATCGTCTTATGATATACTTTTCCGCATTTATCAGGTCTCTGAGGCAACTCTATCCTTGTACTAACCGAGGAACTTTTCGAGACCCCCACCCACCTTGACCACTGTCTCTAGTTCCCTCTGTAAAAGCCTCACCCATTACAAAAGGAATATAAGGAGCACTATTAGTCATCAAACCAGTGCTTGTGTTTCAATCCCCCAGTGTTCCAACTCCAGTGTTTGCCTAACTTCCTCAATCTCGCTGATTCCTGCTCACCTAATCAGATATCGTCATTATTGTATTGTTATTATTGCTACAAACTGTTATAACCCAAAGTCGAGGTTGTTCACGGCAGTTACAGGAAAAGTCCAGCGTAGCGAAGTTATAAAATGTCGAGCATTCCACCCAGAGTTGGTGGATAGAGGGAAAATCCCACCAACCACTGCTCTGTGTTCCACTGGCCATCTAGTGCAGTACTTTCATTTTCGCTTTTATTCTGCTTATTTCGAACAATATCTTCATCTCGTATGAAATGCTGAGATATTTGCAAAACTCTGGACCACAGGTGTATGCAGTGGCGAACGAACTTCCGGGTCCCGGTTGGTGTAGTGGTGAAGTGCGCTGCTCCCCGGTAAGGACAACAGCGCGTGTTCGTTCGCCACTGCATACACCTGTGGTCCGGAGTTTTGCAAATATCTCAGCATTTCATACGAGTTATAATTCGAAACATAACCTGCCATTAAGAAGAAAAAGGCAGTAAGTAAAAGAGTTAATATCTTCATCTTCCGAAATGAATAGATCGATTTGTTGAAGAGTATTTGAAGAAGATGATTTTGAAGTATTGGTAGACTGAGCTTAATTAAAATAGTCCTGATGACTATTTACTTAGTAAGAATAATCATTGTTAACAAGTGTTATCTTTGTTAAGGGCAGATGAGTTGAAACATTTCGTCTCGGTGCCGTCATTTGTTGTGAATTACGAGAACTGTGACATAATTTTCGAACGGTCAACAATAGTGATGAAACTGGACGCATCTGTGAATATGTATCACCATTTTTGCGATTTTGTCAATCTATACGCTTCGCAACATATTAACGGATCCTTCAGTCAGCAGGCAGGTCATTATTACATCGTTCTTTAATGCGATTTAATGAAATGTCCAATTTTAGGTTGACGTTGTGTGGTGGGATACATTTAGTGGTGGATACGTAGATGCTTCGTTTGGCGAAACCTGGAAGGTGTTTTCTAATTCAAAGCCAGTTGAGCTGACCACGCTAGCCGGTCATCGTGTGTGCTTCAGGAACGCTTTGTTCCCACTTTTGGCTAGACAGCGCTTCGGTCTCTACTACAACATGCCTTTAGTAAGCATTTTAATGGCTTCACAAAAATCATTCGAAAAACCATAAGGAAAGAAGATATTACACCATGAGGAGCGAACAATATGTTTTTTTCGTGTATATTCTCACATTCGATTCGTTTTCTTGGATTCATCATCCTTGGTCTTCCAACCTTTACGTATGGTTTCGGCTGATGCTTAAAGATTTTAATTTCATCTTGAATATCGTAGAAGGTCGAGTCAATTCTCTCTGGAGTCCTGAGATAGCCGGCCTGGAGCGTTCCCATTTGGATTGCAGAAAATTATTTTTTCTCGGAATAGTCTGGAACCAATTTCCCGACCCCGGAGAGATGAAAGGCTTGGTGGGCCAGGGGCGTGAATGAACCAACACCGTGCTCATGATTATCGCCATCATTACCATTGTACTATCCGCCCCCTTGAAGCAAACAATACGAGATTCGAAAAAAAATTGTAAATAAGAGTAAAGAAGCTTTGAAGCGAAGATTAAGTGTAATTGCACTATATGAAAAGTGGCTGGCAAACGAAAACAAGTTTTTGTGCTCTTACCTGAACACTTTTAAATTCTAATTTTATTCCTATGATTCCTCTAGGAGGAAGGATGCGATGGATCTGGGCTGATGCATGCATTCTCCCAATACATTATTCATCGATTACGCATTGTCCAACGAGGACCACGTCTTAACAGTGTGCGCATAACCATACTTTCGAGGAGCACTCACTTCAGACGGATTCTCAATCTCAATGAGGTAATTTTAAATATGAAGAAATAAAGGAGTGGTATGAAGTGAATAAAATATTTACAATACATAATGCCTGAGGCGTGGATGCCTCGTGGGAGGACGCCTAATTTTATGTTTGTTACGGGCTTGGAACAACTGGGCACAACTTTTCTACCATCTAAACATTTTGCCATCTTCACATAAGGAATGGTACTGGTTTCTTTATGAAAAACTACAACTTTTCAGCAACTTAAATATTTGAAGGGTTCAACTTTATACATGTATGTAGTATATATATATATATATATATATATATATATATATATATATATATGTATACCATATACTGTACACTACATATATATATATATATATATATATATATATAAAGCCAAAGATAAAGCTGCCGGCGTTGATCAATCTCTGAGGGATGCGCCATGCATTCGACTTCATTAAGCATTGTGCGGAGGTGACTGAATGCATATCTGGCGTTTACAATGGCCTACGGTGGCCTACCGATGTATCGATCCAGTGCTTCCATCCTCCGAGATAAGTCTGGCTCCAGTTTACCCATCCCGGAGGGATGGAAGGTTCGGTGAGCCTGAGGCGTTGGAAGGATATATATAATCATTGCCGCCATCATTTCGAAGTGGTTTGCAGATTATGTTAAGTCCATTTCCGTACTTTAATATCCAGTTATTCTGTAAGAACTAAGTTAACGGTTCGAAATGGTCCATTACTGGTCAAAAGTAGAGTCTTGTATGCTTCATATAATGTGAGGAAGTGAAGTTGTAGTGATATGGCTATGAGAGCTGAAATCTACAGCTATCAAACAATCCCAAAAAACATTATTCTGATCAGCAATTTTTACTTATTATTTACTGCCTACTCTTTTTAACGGTAGAGTATGTTGTGAAATATAACTCTAATGAATAATAATGACCGGCATGGTGTGGTGGTGATCGCGTTACTCCCCGGAAAGAACAGAACGCGTTCGTTCCCCACCGCAGACACCTGCGGTTCGGAGTTTTAGAAATATCTCAGCATTATAATAGTTATACTTCGCAAAATACCCTGCCGTTAAAAAGAATAGGCAGTAAATTAAAAGGTTAAGATTGTTGGTGTTCGTTTAATTCCTGTTAATTTTTCGACGGCCGAAGACTGAATGACTTGATGCCTAGATAGGTTAATTGAAAGACTTTATTCTTCTAAGGACATAAACAGTATTTTTAAGTCGTTATTTTTAGTGCAAATCCATTTAGAATTGGAGTTTTCGAAAGGATATTTGATTTCACCTTGATAGAGTAAAAGGTAGAACTGTGAAGAAGTTGGAGGTGTGAGGGACAATTTGAGATCTCTTATGCATCCTTTCGAGGAATATTCTTCAGAATGTGAACAAAAGAAAGACGATTAAGGTCAACTGTAACTTGTATAACAACGTATTGCCTAGCAGTCACACTGGATTTTCGACGAGAGTCAACTTATTGTTGTTCAGCAACTTTTCCTTCGGAACACGGAATTGGTAGATCTTTATGAATTGTTTATAGCCGACATTTGGGAGCCGATTATTGGAGAGATAAACACGCGTATTCCGTTATGGGAAATGACAAGTGTTGACGAGGCGAAGACGCTCATAGCTATCCGCCTTAAGATTGAGAATTTATAGTAACAGAGTTTCCGGTTTATAGGAGTTACACACATGGTCTTTCTTCGCATCCTAGTGCCTCCATGTTTTGACTACGGTGAGATTTGAAGGCCTCTTGCCAATTCTTAATAATATCGACCACGGTGCGATGTATAGCCGACGAGAAGTTCCAAATAAGTGGATTATTAGTAGAACCTACCAATAGGAGTCACTGTAGAATGTAGAAGCTTGGAAAGTACCTGTTATGAACAAATTCCTATTTCCGTTTAGAGGTGGAGTCGCCTAGTCCTATTTCGTCTCACATAAAAGACACATATGCGTTCTCGATTTATTAAAATTGCTCAAAAAGCGTCCACACTTACCTGTCTTCTAATTTATACCGTGATTGTTCTTCTTGAATTGGAGATTTCGCCCATTCAGTAGTGATGCGTTTCTGTACGATTTGTTCGGTGAATGAAGATATCGCTACGCATGGAACTGGCATAGAGTCATTCTCTTGGTTGAGAACTTTGTGAAGAGAACAACCATCTTATTAATACCAGTAGAAAAGAAAGTAAGACGTCCCAATAAGGTTATCGATTTGAAACCGAGTAGAGAATAACGGTACAGCACAACAGAATAGGAGTGTTAAATTAGAAAGAGAGGCGCTATTGTGATGTCCAGAATTCATGACAGGACCCTTTTCTAAGATTCGTGACCTTAAATTATAAAAGCGTTCTATGAGAAGGTGGTTGTATTTATACAAGAAGCGTATGTACTGTGTAAAAATTTTCGATTGGGGGTGAGTATTGCAACTTTTGTGTAAAGAGTACTACTTGTATAAAGCTTGTCTAAATTGTATTTACGTCCAGATTTTACATCGTAGGTTGTAAAATAAATGTCTTTCTTACAAAACGTTGACATCATCAGTACAAAGTTATGCTAGCAGGGCTTGAAAACTCTCTCTGGGCTGTGTTGAAGCACGTTGTTGTACGCATAATCTGTAGAGATTGAGGCATTCCGATGAAAACTTCGCATCGATTTATCAAATTATCAAAGCGGAGTGCTGTTTCTGTCTCTAACTTCATATTTCAAGTAGACGCATTTCCGTGCCTTCTTCTCCAGAAACAGTTTCTGTACTTTGTACAACAGCGGTAGTCTCGCTGCAATATGAAACCATCCGAAAAGGTTTTTTGTAAATTATTAAATGTAGAGAGTAGTTTTTCCCGGGTCTCATTTGGCATAACTTCTGCGTTAGGTGAGCCATTGATTGATTTCAAGAAGTAGAACACGGCAAAATAATTCACTGAAAAGAATACGCATTTAAGTCAATGCACTCCGTCACCTTTGTCACCGCGCATAACCGCATGCATTGAAACTAGTGCATTTCGGGCGTTATATATTGAACAAACTTCACTATCACCTTTACGCAGTACTGACGCTCTTGGGATGTCTAACATAACAAGCAATTCCTTAAGGTTTGGCATTTGAAGTGTTTATCAGTGTATCAGGAATGGAACGATACATAACGAACAGTAAGCAGAGAATGAATGGAATTTTGTTCCATCTTTCATAGCATCCTGGAATTCTAATCGCATTCTGGTTAGTAGACATCAGAATATAATGGACCAATGTTTCACTGGTAGCTTCCACTTCATGCTTGTTACGAATTGAAAGCAACACTGGGAGGAATACTGAGTTGTGGTCGTGGACATAAAGTCTGTTCGTTATCTCATATAGGTATGTTTATTGGGAGATATAAGTAACAGTGATGTAGGTGTATATTTTATTGAATATTGTTAATGTGAAGTTAGAAAACCCGACTCGTCGTTCGAAGTGATCATTTGTCTTTGGAATGTGACATTGGAGAGGCGTTCTCACACTGCATCCAGCGTGTTGTCTGTGATCTTGTGGTGCGTTATACCTGCTGCGTCCGTGTTCCACTGGTTTGCACCCCTACAGAGGCGTTTTCGGTATCTTCGTCACTCATATCTCGTACTTGTCTCAGCTCTATCGGCACGAGTATCTTCTGAAAACAAACAATTATGTAGCCGTAATTCGACTGGAAAATCAAACTGGTTCTTTCTTTTTTTTAACTGGAAGGTTCATAACTGGAAAGCTGTACTTTGTCACCTGTGTGATATATGAGTGCTGCTGGGTTACAATGACTCACCACTTTTGGCAAATAATGGTGAAACATACCGTTATGCACTGGTGAAATGGTTTTATTCTGTATGTAGAAGGTTTGATGGTTCTTTTCGGTTACAGAATACGGTTACCATTGATTTCAGCCCCATTCATGCTTTAAAAAAGGCATTGGAGGGAAAGTGGACAAAAGCATCTTAGCAATCTTCTTCCTTTTTCGTTCCACAGTATTCCGTGGTTTTTAAGGTGGATCTTCCTTCGTTCTTCTACAGAGCACTTAACACGATAATGGGGATTCTGCGAATGTGTGATCTCTGTGCCAAATGTATATCAAGTATAATGCCTAACTTAATGACCAATTCCAATAATCTGCAGTTGTTATAGTCTTTTGGGAGCGGTTGTTTGCTTCGTAGTGAATATTTTGATGTTTGCTTCAATTTATCAGCACTCATCACTTTCATTAAAAGAAAGAACGCTTCATTGCCGGTCTTCGATTGCAGTTCAGTTTTTCGCTGATGGCCATGATCAACATTTTCTTAACAAAAAATTATGAGCCACTTCGGGCGCGTAGAGTCTTAAATCGTATCCCTCTTCGTATGCGGTGCATGTCACACTCGCTAGCTTTGCGGTACGTCCTCGAGTTTTCGAAAGCATGGTGTTTTAGAAATGCTCATTACTTTCCTTCATTTTAGAAAATTCATACCATGCGCAACGTACATTTACAGTACAGTTCTCCTGTTCTGTATGCTCTTTGAAATAGCGTTTGATCCATTTTACAATTTTTTTTCGCTTATTAGAACATTGGAGAAATTGGTTTTCGTCGAGAGGCTGCTTGCTTGTGGTTTGTTATCGTGACAAGTTTTTTAACACTAACCTTTATGTGAAATGCAACCACAACTTTACTAGGATATTTCCAAAACTCAGGCCTCAGTCCAGATTCGAATCCGCAAACATCGTCCCCCTAAAAGGGTGATCGCAGGTTCGAATCTGATCTGTGGTCTGAGTTTTGGAAGTATGTCATAATAATTGTGGCTAGATTTCATATATTCCCTGCCATGAAAAAATAATGGGCAGTAAATAAAAAGTTGTGCTAACCTTCATGCTTTTCGGAAATAGTGTTATATTACATATCAAATGATTTTCTCTCACTACCTTTGACTCGCTGCCTCTACTCGACATTATCAAGTACTTGGCAATGCCTAAATCCAGTTCTCCTCAGACTTCCTGATTTTGTTAGCCTGATCGTTGAAATTCTAGCACTATCCTCGTAATCCTCTTTTCAGTTGGTGCCGAATAGTGAATTCTTAGGGAAAACATCAAACTGAACGATTCGAGGAGGTATACAAGAACCGTATTTTTTTCGTCTGAGTCGTTTTCCTTTAAACCAACGGAACTCAGTCAGTTTTACAAGCCCGGCGCCATTTACTGAGAACTGAGAACACCTCAGAATGGGAATCTTGATTCCATGGAAAACAACGGACAACCAGCATTCATCATATCGAAGAGCCGGGAAGGCGACAGGTTTTCGTTCTCAACGGCATCCATGTTCTACCTCGGTCACCTCTTTAGACTGTGTGTAGCAACGAGTTAAATGGAGAAAGTCTTCTCGTTTGTGGACAATTCAAAGTATGTGATTTTTATAATTTGCAGTGTAGAAACGTGTTCTAAGGTTGAAGTTAGGCAATGATAAACCGTAGCTTATAAAAATCGTCCTTATCTAAATTCGAGTTCATCGGGACATACCGTTTTTTATACCATTATTAGTGTTAATTTGGTATCACTGTATTCACTCAGACGAACCTGTTATCACCCTCGTAATTATTTTACATTACTGTTTCGTACCCACCTGATGACCCAGTTGTGGTTCACTCAGGAAATAGCCATGAGTAATTTTTTCGTCGTTTTGAGAACGCAGGTTTTCGTACAGCACGAAGACTATGATCGCCGTCGATATGGCTGAAAAAAATCTGCTTCATATTAACTCATTTATAGCAGCTGTGTTTATATTTAGGTTAGGAAGAAGTTTTCCGAAAGGGTACCTAAACAAAACCGAAAGTAACCTTTGTCACTGAGGAGGATTAAAATGCGAATTAGTGAATGTTGAAGACGGTGGCTGCGCCAGAATCTTTGAAAAACTCGAAACGGCGACGTATAGGTTTCATCAAGCGTATAAGCGACTACCAAGAGTAGGAATTATGTCATGCTTGATTTTTTATGTTTCTGCTGGTTTCATTCTTCTCCACTGCGCAGGCGTTAAAGTTGCTTGAATTAATCTTCATTATCTAGTTTTCCATATTTTGTGTTCAGACAATCTGCTAGCGCCGCCGCGGGGCTTTAGAAAAAGAAGAGGAAACTCGTTCGGTAAGAAGTAAATCTCGCCTCACTGCTCTGCATGCTACGTATTCCATTCTTCGACATCATATTCGTAACTAGAACACTTTTATCATGAGTCGTTCTTAACGCCACGTTTCGGGCCACAAATTATGGTGAAATCCATACGATTTCCCTCCTCCACTTCAAGAGACTAATAGCAAGGAGATCCACATTCTCCAATTAAATGACGATACCTTCACAATACAAGAGGAAAGATCACTCTATGTAATTTTTGTGGTGCATGTTTCTTCGTACATCCACCTATCATCTATTGAATCTAACTCATACGAGATCTTGTTACCTCGCTTCATTTTCGATCTTCGCGGCAGAAGACCAGTATGATTAATTATAACTATTATAATAGGTGGTACAACTGATAAGAGAGTATAAGACTCGTTATACACGAAGACGATCAGACAGACGAATTGGTTTGTAGTGAAAAAAAAACCCGTGATTTTTTTTTGAAGAGTTCAAAGCGTAGTAAAGGCGGTTGAAACTAGAAGAACATGGTATTTGAAATAAAGCAAATTGGGGTTTGTTGAAAGTTCATTTTTGGGAAGGAAGAAGGGTCGCCAGTAGACATAAGAATAATTTAATGGAATGAATCAAAAGCAGAAGACTTATATTCTCGCAAATAGGAACTAATGTCTTATTGACACTATTATTGTGCCACCTCTTTTTTTTCGTATCTGTTTAACGCCTTTGTTCGAATAGACAAGCTGGAGAAGTGAAGCTGTCATCCAAGAAGTAAACAACGCTGTATACCACGAAAACGAGTTTTGGACGGAATGTTCTACTTAATTTCAAATCTCCACCGAGGACTTATAATAGTTCATCAACAGACCGTCTAACTGTGCCCATTCCCTACAGTGCTTACCACTTAGGAGTCTGAAGTGAATCTATTTAAATTCGTGCCATATGAAAGTGTTCTCCGCTTTCAATTTAACCAGCGTATTTCGCCTTATAACGAGTTCAGTCATTTGGATACGAATAATTAGAATCTACCATAGTAATGTTCTGACTTCATCGANCGTCTAACTGTGCCCATTCCCTACAGTGCTTACCACTTAGGAGTCTGAAGTGAATCTATTTAAATTCGTGCCATATGAAAGTGTTCTCCGCTTTCAATTTAACCAGCGTATTTCGCCTTATAACGAGTTCAGCCATTTGGATACGAATAATTAGAATCTACCATAGTAATGTTCTGACTTCATCGAGCTTAGAAATTTATTTTATTATTGCTATTTACAACTTTTTATCGCTACTTATTTTTGTCAAATTTTTCGCTGTCTTAAATCTTCAACAACGAAACAGATATGCGGAATTTCATCTAGTAAAGCCAGTTATGCGTCGTTTTCTTGTTCAGCAATCGCGAGGTTGTTAAACAGCGTATATTTAATTCCATAGAAAAACAAAATATAATACAACAGTAGCTGACATTTCGACAGTATCGCCTTCGTCAGAGCCTGGAAGGGCATACTGATATACAATTTACTAGGCCAAACGCTTCAATCATTACTTCGTTACTTGGATACTTGGACCGTCCGTCTTCACGAACTGTGCGGACCCCAGCACATATGCTAATCATTTCTTTCTCTCGCAATCGTAGTGCATGTTGGTGGTCTTGTTCGAATATGGTAGCGCTTGCGAGTTTCATACCGTGATCTGTAAAGCAACCGCAGCTGCGGGTACAGCTGATTAACTTTGTTTACGAACATGTCCGCCCAGCGTGTAGGAGGTCGCCCAAGGGGACGTCTGCATTCTCTTGGTGTCCACTCTACTGTTCTTTTCGTCCTTCTGTCGTCTGTTCTTCTCATTATGTGACCGGCCCATCTATGTTTCGTTAATGTATATTCTCCTGGATCTCGAAGATGTGACAAATTTCGAAGGTCAAAGCTTCGCATTCCGGCTAGATTTGAGAGTGCCGGTTATATTTCAGAAGACATCGCTCAATCTCTCTGTGAGCGGTGCGAAGTATTCTAGACGTAGTTGAAGTATCAACCTACGTCTCTGCAGCATAACAGAGCTCAGAGAGGACCGAAGAGAATTGAAGAGATGAGCGCGGATTTTCGGGTCCTTCAGTTAGTCGGTGGCGTCTTTGAGAGGCCCGAATGCGACCCAAGCTGCTCTCCTTCTTCCATCTAGTTTGTCCTTCATGTTGTTTTCCATGTTCATTAATCGCCCAAGGCTCTGCAATGAGAGAGCCATGCAATTCAATTTTCTCGCCATAACACCATGGGTTTTTCGTGATCTGGGTCCTCTCTCGATTTATACGAAGCCCGACCTTTTCTCAAGCACTTACAAGCGCTTCAATAACACTTACAAAAAGAAAAATCCTGGTAATTACATGTTCAACATTCTCGAAAAGCTCACCGCTTTTTGCCTGACTTCCAATGAGGAAGATTAGAACAGCTGATTATAGTCGCATATGGTTGATGACTGCACCATCCCACATCAGAAATTAATGCGAACATACGGGGTCAGGTCGCGTATGACCTCTGGAAATTCATCCCTGCTATTAATTGTAGGGTTTGTACTCTTGTAATAATCCAGGTACAACATACCTAATCTCTTTTAACAATTGCGGAGATGAATATATTGGCGAAATGGGCAGTCTTTTGTGTATCCGTATAAAAGAACACCTAGATGGAAAGCGAAAACTAAGACAAAGTACCGCACTATAAGCACGTATAGGATACAAAAGCATAGCGGAGACGAATTCGAAATAAAAGTCAATATCCCTGCACAGGAGACTAAAACAGTGCGAAAACTTTTGATGCTTTTTGTATAAATGCCAAAAACCCTACAATGAATAGTAGGGATGAATGCCCAGAGGTCATACGCGACCTGACCCCGTATGTTCGCATCAATTTCTGATGTTGGGTGGTGCAGTCATCAACCACATGCGACTATAATCAGCTGTTCCAAACTTCCTCATTGGAAGTCACGAAAAAGTGGTGGGTTTTTTCGAGAAGTTGTTGATCGTGTAATTACCAAAGACTTTTCCGTCTTTTTATAAGTGTTATTGAAGCGTTTGGCCTAGTAGATTGCATATCAGTATACCTTTCCAGGCTCTGAAGAAGGTGATTCTGCCGAAACGTCAGCTAGTGTTGTATTGTGTTGTATTTTTCTATGGCAGTAAATGTATGCTGTTTAACAACCTCGCGATTGCTGAATAAGAAAACGACGCATTCATATTCCAGTGCCGAGGTTATTAGAAAGTCGATCCTGGGAACTGTTACCTAAAAAGCCAGCTATTTCCCAAATGTTTGGCTTTTTGCAGCTGCTAGACGAGCATCAAGAATTTCAAAACTTTAAATTTTTTAAAAATTTTTTGGAGCCTTAAAGACTTCGGAAATGAAATGATATTTTAAAAAAACCTAGTTTAGTCTTAATAGAGTCCTAAATAAAGCAAAGCCTCTCTCATAAGTCTTCCAATTTCTCAGTTGCTTATGTACGTACTATTATTATCGAAAAATTGTCAACATCTTCCGGAAAACTAGGTTTGGACTCAAATTGTTAAATAACAATGTTCGGATCGCATTACTATTACCACCAAGGAATCGATGTCAAGAGAAGAAAAATTACACTAGATCCGTTTGAGTTAGATCTGACGATAGAGTGATAAGCACAGCTGCAGGACATTGTTGCAAAATATTTAAAAGTCGACAGTAAGAAGAACTATTGGAAGCACCTCGAAAAAGGTTCAGTGAATGTTGTTGAAATCAGTGTTGGTGTGAGGAAGTGGTTCTGCTGCCATGTCGTTATGATATGAAATTGACAAAGCAATAGTTCTACTCCAATGACTTCCATTCAGTAAATTTCGTGCTAAACCTCAAAATTACGGATAGAAAAAGTGCATAGTCTTCGCTCTGAATTCAAACTTGTGGTCGAGAACAGGATGCGTTGCATGGTACCACATACATCAGAATCGACTTCATCTTTGACTTCGCTAACTACGTGAAGTGCTATCAATCAGTGCAGCCGTCGACAGGAGATGTTATCCACCTCTGTCTGGACTACATCCCATATTGTCATTTTGCCAAGAAGTATTGTCGAAAGGACCTTCGCAGCTACTGCCGAAATTGCTTAATAACTATGCTTTCACATTCTCTTCACGGAGCTTATTTTACTGGTATTTCATGAAAGACACTAGTTGAAGCCCCACGATGAGCAAGAAAATCATCAATGGATAATTTGCTGTATAAACCATAAATCATCGATGAGATCGTAGGATTCCGTCGGGAGTATCCTTCTACACTGTCTTAACGTTTCCAAGTTACAAAAAGTGTTCAATAGCGTAAAAACAAAGTCCGTTGTTCAGCGTTGTCCAGCAGTTCTCGACCAAGGAGTGGACCTATATTACATTAGAACTCTATCTTATAAATTTACAACGAAGATGAAACTTCTGTACCATCTCCTTGCTGTGTTCTGTAAAAATGGGCTGTACATGGCTGCACCTCCCCAGATCTTTTAACTGCCACTTTTCTTTAGACAGTGAAGATGTTCGTTTAAGAAAAAAAACGACATAAACATCGATAGCAAATTCCTACCAAGTTTTCGTTTTTCGACGAAGTTTAAGTCGTTATGAGAAGTACCAATGAGGCGGAGATGCTCAAAGCTGATTGAAGTATGAAAAAGATAAGATTGCTCATAAATTGAATCGTTCGTTTTTCGACGAAGTTTAAGTCGTTATGAGAAGTACCAATGAGGCGGAGATGCTCAAAGCTGATTGAAGTATGAAAAAGATAAGATTGCTCATAAATTGAATCGAAACCCAGTTCGTGAAAAAGTCACGGTATGCTGCTGAACATATAGTGATGTAAGATTCTTTGATTGGAAAAATAATATACTACTTATACCGAAGATATTCAGCGACCGTGCAAAAGGACATGAAGGAAGTGCAAATGAAGCAGAGCAGTCTCAGGAGTCTTCTAAAGAAGCCACCGATCGAGAAAAGAACAAAAGCCTGTTTTTGACTCTAAAGTATCGTGTCTTTGAAACATAGGGGATATACGTTAACAACCAAAGACGAGCAGATCTGGAGGCAAGTATGGGAATCATATTAGCAGATATCAGCAGATGGAGAAAATTTTTGAGGTAACATGAAGCCGTCGACTACAAAAGACTTCGCGTTTAATAACCTTAAGAGCTCGGCGAGGTCTTTTGTTTTTTTCTTTGCTTTTTGCTACGTATAAATCTCTATCGGAAAACGCAAAGCAAGGTAGGATACCGTGAATAGGTGCGAAGATCATCTGCAAGGAGTACATGGCGATACGTGTGCTCGTAACTATGCGATTCTCCTTTGCTCCTATCCTCTCTATGTACTTATCCTCATTGTTCACCAAATACGCAGTCCAAAAGAATAATGATACACTTTGTACAAACGAGAACGAGGCAGCTACACAACTGGCAATCTGAAATTCTACAAAAGAGTATCTCTCAACTTATCCATCAGGCTGAGTTCTTTTTCGACTTTCTATATTGAAAGAAGTAATGAGTTTTCTAGAATCAAATTTTGGTTCTTTCTTTTCGTTTTTCATCGCTATCCTATCTTCAAAGAGCAATGTCTATAATATAGATCTATTTAACTCGCAACAACCTGACAAATAAATTTGCACTTCAGTGATGCTGAGATTTTTGCAGAACTCCGGACCGCAGATGTCTGCGGTGGGGTACGAACACGCTATTACCCTTTCCAGGGAGTAACGCGTTCACCACCACACCATGCGGGTCTTTCGTTTCGTCTATCTCTCAGCTAATTCCATCCATCAGCGCCATCAGCAATCACTCATCAGTGGAATTGGTCCGATGAGTCCAAATCGTAGGCATAAATAATAAGTTAAAATTTGGAGTGTTTCACTTACCAGCCAGCCTCTTGAAGGCTTGCATTTACAGAAAACAAAAACAACAGTGGCATTCGATAACAGCAGAAATCCAACGACGACTCCGATATAATATGGACAACCGTCGTAAAATACGCATATGACAGCAAAGATGACCTAAAAGTATGCCCGTTAACCTTAGTGAAGTGATGACCTATGCTTTTTGATGGTTTGTAATGAACATCATTTGGCAAGCAATGTTATTTAGCGTGTAAGAATACTGATATTGAATGCGTTAGATGCGTGAACAAAAGCGTATGGACGAACCAACTGAATCGCACTTGCGATGGCAACAAGTGTCAATGTGAGTAACGTTCGAGGGTCGGACGTTAGAACATGGTTGGTGAGTAGTTGTGCTACCTTGAACATTCTGTATTACAGAAAGTACAGGAACAGTTCATTCGTGCTACTTATTAGATACACACTAGTTGCACTTATGCAGGCAAAAATTAAAGGAAATAGCTTTTAGAAAGAACAGTTCTTCCTTAAAATTTGCCGGGAATTTAAAGCCACGTGTTTTAGCATTCGTGGGAACGACTACTCTTAGTAAGAGCGTAGTGTACAGTTTAAGCGGCATGTGTCTTATTTACGTGATATTGGTCACATTTCCATTCCGGTTCACTTATTTTTTATCATTTCTCCGTTACGTATTGTTAAATTCACTTTTGTAAAATGCCATTTCAGTAGTTTAGCACTTTGCCGGCACAAGATGTTTTGCGGTACTGCTAAATATGTTACGTAGTAGTATACGCTCCATTTTTCCAACGGAGTAACTTAGACTGTGTCCGACATTTCTAACCAGAACTCTAGCTAATACTAAACCAAGGTGAGCAAATACCGGAGAAAAGTCAAAAAAGCAGCGACTCCCAGTGATGATGACCTAGGAACTCGGCATATCTTTCCTTGAACTCGACAAACATCTGCCAGTAGAATTTAGGTGATAAGCATATTGGGATCCACTCTATTCATGAATATACAGTGTCTCCATAAGTACTGTGGAATCGATCACTCATAGTTATTGTGGAGTTTAGACGCCGTTAGAGTAGTCATCGTGTATTTTTAGGAGATTTCCAGGTTTTAAAAGTTAGTGTGCGAAGATTTTCTCTCAGAATCGTGGCAAAAACCTTAGCAAACAATATATCTGAAAATTTCTTGTTGGATACGAAGTATATGAAGGAAGCTAGAGAATGTATGACTTGCATGGTAGGACTGCGTCAGGTTAGTAACCTTTGAACCAGAGCTTTCGCACGTTGTGTAGGGTTGCACAATCGTCGTCGTTCGAACTGTAATTTTGCACGTTATAGATGAGAAATACTGCTTGATGGTATTGAAAATAGATATTATGGTTTGAAACTGTAGAATTAGTTTAGAGGTTTCACTAGGAGAATCACTAGTTTAAAGTGCCTAAGACTGTTGGTGTCCTTAAAATTAAGTGAATAGTACCATGGATTATCCATTGGTAATTGGTACATATGTTTAGTTCCTCTAAACTTTTAACATTTTCATTAACGTTGTTATCATTATAACCCATTATCATCGTCCTTTCGAGGTTTCCATAGTATTATCTTGATAATATTGAACAAACGAGTAATTGCTCATGCCTGAGCAGCATAAAGGCAATGCAGTAACTATATATTAGGAGAATATTCAAATAAGAGCACTCCATCTGAGTGGCTTTGAATGCCAGTAAGAAGATCGGTCGCTTCCCATTTGTAGGACACTATGCGCGGTGTTTTTATCTTACAAGCAGAAGGATATGTGTTTAAGTACATAATGGAGAAAACTTACTTAACTTACGCAGTTTAAGGTGTTAAAAAACAACTAGATGCTTTTCTTTACTTCCTTCTACATCACCCATCATCACATCAACTGTGCGGATCCCCAGTATTTTATGCATTCGATTGGTTTTTTTCGCATTTGTCGCCCACAAAGGTCCTCGATCATTTTGCGTGTTGTTTCGGGTGTTATTTATGTACTTTGTCTTCGTTGTAAATGTCGTACAATGCTGGTCAAATCAATTCTCCTTGATTCCTAGAGATAGCCGAGTTGTGGCATTCCCAAATGGGTAAAAAAAGCGTTGGTGAGTGGTCGAACCAGAACCTTAGATCCTGATGTACTGCACCAATAATCACTGCGCTATCTTTTCTCTGAATTGATAAAATAATAACTTATTATAATAAAATTGTATTTTTGCTGCCTTGGTGTGGAAATGCTTTATTTAAGAACAGGAAGTTTTGTGTAGACGAGTGAATTAATTCTAAGGGTTTTCAAATCTAAAACGGTTTGGTAATGATTTCTGAAACCACTACACGTAGCGATTCACATGACCGACTTTCTTTTAACCTCGACATTGGTTGATATTTATTTTTCTTCAATAAGTAGATGCGAGGTTGTTATTACAGAATTTATTAGGTTACAATCGATTGTATCATAATAAATTCTATAATAACAACCTCATGTCTGCTTATTGAAGAAAAACAAAAAAAAGATTTCTGAAAGATTCTGAAAGTAAAGGCAGATTTTGTTTCAACATTTCAGTTATTGTTCACGTTTTCGTTAGAGAAAAAACCTTCTGTGGTTCTTCCACTGAGTATTCTGCGTGGAGATCAACCATACAAAGCTCACATGGTTGGACATGGATGGGTACTGAGCTTGTCTCACACCAAAAGCTCGCGAGATAGTGACGAATTTCTCCTTGTGGTTCATTTTTAAATTCTTGAAGTTTGTCAAGTCCGTATAAAAGAGGTATATATCTGTCCGCATAAAAAATACCTAGACGGTAAGCGTGAAATTAAAAAAAAATCACTCCACTAGGCGCGCATAGGGCACGGAGATATCCGGGAAGATTTTGAAGTAGAAGTTAACATCCTCGCACAGGAATCGAAAACACCAACGCCCAAATCCTGGAAGCATTCTGGGTGAATTCCAAGAATCCGAAAATGAATCACTGGTAATTATGCCTGGTAATCACGCGTGATCTCACGCAGTATTTTACTGAAATTTTAATATGAGGGGTACATTACACTTCCATGTGAACTTGTGGTTGGTCTCCTTGTGAAATAATTAATAGGAGACTGACAGAGAACGGGTGTATGGAGAGGCTTCTTTGTTTTCAATGCGATCGAAAATTAGGTATCGTGGTTTCTCTGTAGAGGTTATGGAGAGGTTTGGCTGACTGGATTGCAGTTAACTTGACCTTTCAAGGCGGTGAAGAAGGCGAAATCTGCCGAGACGTCAGCTGTTGTGAATAAATAATATACAATTATAATCTCGTGTTCACTTGTCAAGAAAATAGCGCTTTTTTAAAATTAGTTAGTGCGCTAATTAATAGAGGATGTCTTTTAAACTATTTGAAAACTACTGGTAGAAAAACGCCTCACTTTTACATCACATGATTAAACTTCCAGTGCTGAATTGTATTATGAAGATTTACCAAACCCACCAAGACAAACTCTGAATTTCGCTGTAGTGTTTCTTTAAGAGGATGCAAGTTTTTAGGGAAGAAATGGGGGAAGTTTCAGAGGAGGAATAGAGTTTGAAGTAATATCTGCAAAGTCGGTTTCAAGAAAACCGACTTGAAATAATTTACAAAGGAATGCTTTTTTTTGGACGAGTTCGCTTGTCCTGGTACATAAAGTGTTGATGAGGAGAGTATATTGGTGTTTTAACTGTACAAACGAAAAACATTTGTTTCATGGATCACTTGTCCTTTTTATCGACTGGGTAGCATAGACTTTTATTAATGAGAAGGGTAATTGATGCGTCTTTTTGTATAGTGCAGAGCGGGGACAACGGACCGCATAGATTGAGTTCACTGCGTACTGTATCCGAAAATTGTGATGGTAATCCTGCTATAATCATGCTAACATCTCTCATCCCGTATGATCTATTGGTTAAAAGTGAGTGGAAGGGTTTACCGCTTAACGCATCAGTATCTTGGGATATTTTTTAATCGAGCGTTCAACTCTGTTCTCACAATGATTTGGTAGTTTTGACAGTGATGCCAATGCAAATCTCGAGGTTCTGCTCACCTGTAGATTTAGTGGCTATGCTGTCGTTATCGGAGCCCTCGGCTCCAGATTCTGTCGCTTTTCGTTCACGATCGCTCAGCGGTTCCAGACCAAAAGTGTCGCGATAGTATACTACCGGAGGAAATGATGGGGTGTACTGAAATTCATATCAATAAGTTAACTTTGAAACGCTTTAAACTTGAATTTATCTTTGTAGATTGACTAAACGAGGCAAAGCGTGACCAATAGAAATAGTTTTGAATCCAAAGTATTCAAGCGTATGGTTTCACAGTTAGCAGCAGTACAATGATGACAGAATTGTTCTTCATAAAGGTGTATTTGCAATAATGACTTGTATGTATTCATTTGTTTGTATTCAAAGACTTATGTGCAAGTCAAAGGTTTGAGCTGTGGATCCAGAAAATTAGCCACTGTAGATCATGTGACACGCCATTTTTGTTGTCCATCCTTTGGTTATGAAGTCTTCTTTTTCACGATGTTTTTAGTACTCGTGTGCCACGGCTCAGGGATTCTACTCACAACGCAAGTCTTTCATATTCTCCTAGGTCTACTCTCAGAAAAGCTGTTGAATACGTTCGTACAGCTGTCACTTTTTGAATGGAAGCGCTCACTGAAAAAATATCATGTTTTTATATCGTAAGATTAACACTGGGTTCATGCAGACTATCGTTTCGAAAATATCTCTCGATTTTTTCATATCCCAAAAGAATCCTTAGGACGTAGTGTATGTTTTAAGGAATACAATATTTGGGGATTTTTCGGCCTATATAGTTAAGATTATTGTTGATATGGTTGTACGTTAAAATTTCATTTACCTGATAAGATAACAAAGCTTTTGGATATGTTAGGAACATTATATGGTCAAGAAAAGCAGAATGAGTTCTAAACTAAGCACGCTCGTTCACACTGTGCTTTAGAATTCGCATGGTGCTATCCTGAGCGCGAGGCATTCCTTACAATAAGAACTTCTCCTTCACAGAAACAGGATTATGTCGGCGTTTTTCATAAAGTAATCCAAGTATGTTGATAACTACAAGATATAGTAAGTGATGTCTTTTGGGTAACCAGAGCTTCACCTATTCTTAACGCCTATTCTGTTTGGCTGCTGCCCATTGAGCATTTTACAACCGGAGTTTGCTTTTTGAAAACGAATGTGCCTCATTTTATCGATCGTCTGAGCGGAGCTGAACATTCCGAGCTGTACGAGAATTGCGTTGCTTCGTAATGTAGTGTTTCTGAGTTAGTACTGGAATAATGCAAGCGATAATGTTCGAACCACTATTGGCCTGATATGCATAGATACAAGGACATTGAGGCAACATTTTCAAACCTACTAGCCATGCCGGTTCTATACATTAATGTGAAGGAATCCTGTGCAACTAAAGAATGAATTGATGACGTTTACTCCTACTTTCGAAACTCTGAGCATAGTTTGTGTTCTAACTGATAAATGAGGATGAGGCGAAGACATGAAAACAACTTGCTTGCTAATATTTAAAACTTATCAAGTTTGAATTAGCTCCCAAGGAACCCCTACACATATTTATTTTTGATAGTTGGAATTGATTGTTTCGGAGGAAATATCAATAAGAACGGACCTTGTTCTCATTTGTCCGGAAGGGAATCGGTGCTGCCATGTTGTGTTGAGTGCGACGGATGACAGAAGTGATCGGGCACTTTAGCTCAGGCCTCCGCTCTCTTTTACACATCATGCAATCGACACTGATTGGGTCCAAAATTCCAACCTGAAAATTCGCCATCCTCTTTCTCCATTGAACATCCATCTATCAATAAAGTATTTGACGTATTTGATGCTTGGATAAGTCATCTTTGCAAGAATCCTATGAGGTCTTATCTCTATGTTTTCCACTTATTTTTCACCACCATTCCATCTTGCATCTTCTCCATTTTACTTGTCGAAAAAGTAATTTTCTTCCTCACAAAGTTTCCACATTGTCGTTCCAAGGCTTTCCCCAGTCGTTACCAGAGGCAGTTGCTGGTCATCGTTGTGCATAAATCAGTGGAAAGTTTACTGCTTTACGATAGCTAAATCTCTTGTCTGACCTGAGTTCCGGTTGGAAACCTCAAGCTTCTTTCCAACTTAGCCTCATTGAAATCATAGTTAGACTTTTGTGAACATCGCCTTACAAGTAGCATTCTGATGTTGTTAGTTATTGTAACCAAACTGTTTAAAATCAGTCATTTAGAAAGTCGTTTTTTTCTCCAACATAGGCTGAGTTACATAGCAATGTTAGCAAATTTCAAATGTACTGTGTGTTTATATTTGATCTCTATCTGAAACGCTATGTGGCTCCCCTGTGCTTTCAGCCAGTGTTAACATAGTGACTTTATTGGTTCATCTTCTAAGTTGAGGTTGTTGTAAGCGTAGTTGCCTTGATATAAATGTTTTTTTTATCCCTTGAACCGCTCTTCCAATAAAGGATTTTTGTGTAGCGCGCTCATGAGCAGGTACTCAGTAGCATTACCGTTTTTAGTTCACTGCAATAGAAAATTACGTTACGCATTGAATGTCCATGTTCTGGCAGTGACATGAACTGTTACTGTAACTCGCCAATGATTGGTCTGTTCGTCGTGTACACGTTTCGCCTTACGCAATACTGTAGTTTGCAAAGAAGAAGCTTACAACCACCACATCATTTTTTGTTCGCATTTTGCTAGAATCAATATGATTGATCTGTAGGGTGTTATGCTATGAGAGAAGACATTATTGCGCAACCGAATGTAGAAAGTGTTTATGCGAATATTTAGAGTTTACGACGTCCTATGAGCATATTTAACTAGAAGCACTGATTAGTTTTGAAAATCGTATCTTCTTAGTCGTTCATGAATCGAGCTGTTCTATATGATAAGCAGTAGGGTTGAGTGGAGCGCAGTGGTTAGGGGCACCCTGCAATACACGTGAGTGCGATCTGTCATCCATCCGGGGTCGGCAAATTGGTATCAGACCTGTCTGCGAAGATAGCAGCACTGAATGGACAGATGGTTAGGCCACCACGTGTCATTTTGTAAGCCTGGTATGTATTCAACCACGCATAACGATGCTCAAGGAAGTCGAATGCATGGCGCACCCTTCAGAGATTGATCAATGTCGAGAGCTTTGTCCTTTTCATACTTTATCGTAAGCAGTAAAACTAACAGGACAACTTACAGATAGGTGAAAATTGCTGCGTAACGAATAGACGCACTTTTGCTACGATTAATTTTTACGATGATTGTGTAGATCGATGAATTTGTATTATGCATACAATATTAGTCTTGATTTAGTTTTACGTTTTCAGCTCCTTAAGGCGTTGGAGGATATTCCGAATATCATCGTGAAAGTAGTCGATTATAATGAGTGAGTAGCCACTTCCACTTGTAACAGTCCACTAATATTGTTTCGTAGTGTAAGTAAACTATTAGAAATAGAGAACAGTCGTTTGAATCGTTGTTTCAAAAATGAAAATACGATTGAATCTCGTACTCAGTTTGGTTTCTAACTCCCATATTTTTTTATATCTTGACTTTTTAGACGGGTTCCATTTCTCTCTCAGCTTGATTCCACACACAACTCTGACGTGTTTATCGGAATGCACGGTGCCGGGCTTACTCATCTACTTTTCCTACCGGACTGGGCTGCAGTTATGGAATTGTGAGATATTTTTGTTCTCAGTAAATTCCATAGTTGTAAATATCTTTCTGTATTAAGTGTTGATAAAAAGAATAAAGGATAAAGCTCTCGGTTTTGATCAATCCCTGAGGGATATGGATTCGACTTCATTAAGCATCGTTTGGAGGTGATTGAATGGATATCTGGCTTTTACAATGACTCGCGGTGGCCTACCGATGTATCGAGCCAGCGATGCTATCCTCCCAGACAAGTATGCTACCAATTTGCCGATCCCGAAGGGATGGAGGGCAGGTGGACCATGGGCGTGGGGATCGATTCTACGCGTGTGTCGCATTGGCGCCTCCAATCACTGTGCCACACGCGCTCTGAGTGTTAATAACCGAAGAAATATGTGTAGTCATTTGACCGGGTTTCTGTCACATGATCGTTATATTAAAAGTACTGTAACAGTCGAAACTCAAGACGTTTCGTGAAGGGCTGGTTTCAGGTATAACTGCGATGATCGCCACTGCTACAGGGATCTAGCACGTCTTCGTGGAGTGAAGTACTTCACTTGGGGTTCAGACAAGGTTGGAATTTCATAAACTGATCATTTTGTTTAGAGTACTACTCCACAAAGTTGGTTAATTTGAACATAGTCCTGTTTTGTTGAATTCTTGTTTAAATGCAGGGTTTAATGGAAAACACATTAGATTTTTAGTTTTCATGGCTCGTTTTGTGGATTGGCTGTATCCCATATATCGGATTGAATTTCAGCAACATCTGATATACCCAGAGGGTGGTGCACGCCGTCCAGGAAGTGAAGAACCACATAAGAAATTCATGAATTATCGATTCGATCCCATGGAATTTCAAAAACGGGTAAAAGTGGTGAGTTATTATGAAAGTTGAATTTGAAACGCATTTTTCTAAATGGGCATGGTCTTGCATATAATAACTTTAGATTTTCCTATAAATTTTCTTGCCTGGGAAGCACCTAGTGTAAGTTGCAGTTAGTGGACCATTTAATAGTCGCTGAAATTCTGCTAATCCATGTAGAGAATATTTAATGTCCAATATGAGGACTTCCCTTGAAGTATCGCGAGAGTACAAGATACCATTCTGTCTCGCTTTCATCGGTTTAGGAGAAGTTTTTTATTTAGTTGAGATAGAAACTTTCTCGAACACCTGGACATCCAGAGAGTCACTACACAGTGTTTAAAGATTCTTCGTGAGCTGTATAAAATTTCACAACCAAGGTATCACCATTCTACAACGATTTTAACATCGACTTCAAAAGAGGGGTCAGGCAAAGCGATACCATCTCGCCAAAATTATTTGCTGCCACCTTCGAGAACGTCATGGGAACATTGGAATGGGATAATATGGGAGTGAAAATCGATGGTCAGCAATTACAGCATCTTCGCTTTGCTCATGACATCGTTTTTATAACAACAGCCAAGCGGAGCGAATGCTTGCCGACTTCGATAATGCCTGTGAAAAGTTGGTCTTCGACTAAATCTCACAAAAATGATGTTCAGGACGAACGAATTGGATTACGTATGCTCATTCACGCTCAACTGAACGAATATCCTCAAATGCTTGAGCTACGTCTATCTAGGTCGTGAAATCAGCATGATGAACGACTTAGCTCCAGAGTTAAACAGAGGGAAAAGAGGTGCTTAGGTGCTTTTAAGAATATCGACGATGTAGTGAAGAGAACAAAAAACACTCGACTCCATGCCCAAATTTTCGACTCCACGATTCTCCCTGTCTAAATGTATGCATCAAAACATGGTCGATTCATAATCAGCATGAAAGACCTCTATGCTTATAGAACGCGCAGTCGAAAGGGCGGCGCCGGCAGTCTCGTTATTACTGAAATGGGAGAGAATATCCGAAGATCCGATCTAAGTCAACGGTAAAGTATCAAAGACACCATTCTCCACTCCTCTTTCTCGTAGATGGGGTGAATCACATAATGCTTATGAACGGCAACAGATTATCAAGAGCCGTTAGCGGCTTAGTTCAAATGAATGTCAAACACAGAGCAGGAAGATCGCTGAACCGATGATCAGAGTTCTTCATGGAAACGCTAGAAGAAAGATATGATGCTCAACCAGTCCCTAGAACAAGCAGAACCCACTGGGCTACTCTTGCTTTCGAGAAGGAACATTGGAAGGTTTACTGACACTGGCATCGAGTCACTCGATGATGACGGAATGGCAGATGGAACAAGTATTGAAAACTTCAGGAATTATGTGTAGCACCTCACACACTTCGGTTGTTTTCGGTTAAACTTTCTTTCCATTCAGATGCTTCGTATATTCGATTAGATTTTAAAATGTACTATTGACCTCCAATTATGTTATACAAAGAATAATATCAAATATGCATTGTTATTCGGTCATCCGAAGAAATTACCCTTTTGTCTTGTCAGAAATTGATGTGTTGTTTTTAAACAAGGTACTTCTATACTCATATTACAGACTTTCTAAGATGTAGATTCTGCTCCTGCTCCTTTCTGAGTTCATGTTTTTGTTTTTACATTCATTTATTACTTAGGGCTTTATTCGATATAACGGGGAAAAAGACAAAATGGAGATTTTTGCACGGATTCGAACCTGTGTATGCAGCAACCCAGATGACTCCGAACATCATATTACACCAACCCAGTAATCGACTAATCTTAATACGCAGTATTAGTTTCGTAAGTTTTGGTAGAAAATAAATGAAAAAAGTGCGAGTTTTGAATTGGAAAATTTTGGTTCTAAAGCTTAGAAAAAGCAATCTTACAACAGATTCCCATGGTCTCTGTCGTGGCGGAGACTTAAAAAAAAATTTAGACGAGAAGCGTGTAAATGAAGGAAAGCAAAAAAGTGTAGTCGTCTGCGTTTGATGAAGTTTTCGATTTCAGTGCGACGATCGTAACTTCTACTTCAAAATCTCCGTTATGTCTCTGTGTCCTATGCCTAAACCAAATACCACACCAGGCGCGCATAATAAGGCACAGAGACACAATGGAGAAGATTTTGAAGCAGAAGCTACCATCCTCGCAAAAGAAGCAAAAAAGTGTCTTTATGCAGTCTGATCTGCTCTTCTCTTCTTTTTTTTCTATGGCTTTTTCCGACTGTTCAATATCTGTAGTAGATACTGCAGTTCTTGGTGTAGCCGGCTTTCATTCTTGAAACATTGGTTAAATTTTACTGTCTTACCACTGTTCAATATTGTACCGAAATGAATCCATATTTTGTCCATTTCCTACTCCGTGGAAAAGAATCAGAAAAAAAGAAGAGAAGAGCAGATCAGACTGCATAAAGACACTTTTTTGCTTCTTTTGCGAGCATGGTAGTTTCTGCTTCAAAATCTTCTCCATTGTGTCTCTGTGCCTTCCTATGCGCGCTCAATGCAGTGAGTGAGCTTGTATCTAGTTACAGTAATATGAGGATTGGTAGAGGTTCGTCTTCGAACTCATTGAGTTTACCTTGAGTTGAGGCGTTTGTAATGTCAGATTTTCTAGAAAATCTATTATTTAGCACAAAACAATTCTTCATTCAGTGTCATTAGCTCTCTAGCTGGGGCATAAATCTAGTACGCAACATATCTTTAATTTATTGACCGAAGTTGTGACCCACGTCCAATCTTTTATCAGTTGCAGATGGTTGATTTCGTCCGCCGCCATTCGAAATTTGTTGAGGAAAGGCGTCGATTACGAAGAATGGGGAAGTTAGAGGAACTCTGATTGCTCATGTGTTAGTACCGTTAACAATCTCTCAAAAGATTTTTTTTTGTCTGTTTTCTAATCGAAGAAATGTGGGAATTTCAACTCATTGAATTAACTTAATCAATTCGCATGTTTCCAGTTTACTGACACTTTCATTTCATTTAAATGTACATTATTTGCCTATTATCTATTGTTTTGCTTCTCTTGCACCTAATACAGGCGCCTTTCTTCGGGTTCATATATCCTACTGATATTTTGTGCAAACTAATCAGCATTTTTGGGACAAACTTTGGTCAAGCTCTCCTCGGGGCTCCAATGAACCACAATGGCTAAACCAGCAAATCTCCGGAGAGTAGAAGTTATGCTGGGGCGCGCACAGCCAGTGAAGACGGGCCACCCAAGTAATCAGTGTTTCTTTCTAACCTTGCATTAGCTTAATAATCTAGGAAAGTATTGATGAAATAGCATTCGGTTAACGAATCTTATGACACCTATTATATTCTTGTACATTTCCTTCCTAAGTCCCGCCGTAATGTAGTATAGTTTTTGGAAACGGGCCCTGTATAAAAGTTTCACGAATGTGCTTAAAAGACAGGAAAAAAGACCGAATATTCGGCCCAAGATTGAGACGATCGAGTGAAAGCCTGGTAAGACCAAGTCTGGTTGAGAAAAAGAAATTTGACACGGATACTTCGGTGAGGAAGCACCGACATTTTTATTACTAGTTGTGATCTCACCTGGGAAAAAACACTAGCATGTATGATCCTGCAAACCATTGTATAAACCAAATGACGTTCAGATACCTATTTCTATTCGACTTTTAGTGGAGTCGAATGCATGGCACATTCCTAGGGAATTGATCAACTCTACGCTTTGCGCTTCAGCTGTGTATATTAGGCATATATTGACGATTTTTACGTAGTCTTTTTCTAAGAACACACAACATGGCAGGTGACAGAAAATGATTTTTACGGTGACTAAATATTCTGTTGACAATCATGATGTGCGCTGTAATCTTGTTTACCATTGAGTAACCCGAGAAGACACTATTGAACGCTGTTCATTTTTGATGGGCGATAGGCCTTCCTAATGAGATGTGTTCATCCTAAGGAATTGGGAGATCGTTACACTTTTGCTTTTTTTTTACTCAGTATATATCGTATTTCGGTGATCAGGAACACTCAGCCCGGTAGTAAATAACTGGAGGCATAGGTTCTCTACACGTATATTTATGCATATGTAGTCCTATTTTTCAGTCGTTACGATAGGATTTTGAGTGGAAGTTCTGTAAGGGAATGAAAAATTTATCATTTTCCGATTCGTTCACTATCGACTTTCGAATGGGCGCTTGTGGCGTAGTGGTCGGAGGCGCTCCTGCAACACACGTGGAATCGATTCCCGCGCCCATGGCCCACCAAGCCTTCCATCCCTCCGGAGTCGGCAAATTGGTACCAGGTTGCTCTGGAAGGACAACAGCACCGGCTCGATACATCAGTAGGCCACCATGAGTCATTGTAAAGACCAGATATGTTTTCAATCACCTCCAAACGATGCTTAATGAAGCCGAATGCATGGCGCATCCCTCAAAGATTAATCAACGCCAAGAGCTTTATCCTTTACCTTTTTTGTTGACTTTCGGAATTACTGAGAAGTTCACTTGTATCATTCGCTCTCTCATTGCCTTTTTAATTGTGACTTTTGTCTTATGGTTGTACTTGAGTTCGGTGACGTTACTGGCCCTTCTTACCTTCGAGGTTATAACAGGAGCCATGACTTTTTAACGTCAACGCTTCCTTTTTTTCCCAACAAGGTTAACTTCAAGGATTGTCCACTTAATTTCGTATAGAATTACACGAGGTGCATCGCCTTTAATGCAATAACCAGAGCAGTGCGAACTGTAGGTGGAGTTTTCGCTTTCGATACTGCCGCTGCAATCTTGACATTCTTCGAAATTCATCATGACGTTTTCCTATCCATTTTTACTTTGAGATGGATTACATCGCTATTCGTGAACGTATCGCTGTGAAACAGCAGTACAGTCGGTAATGTTTCTATGTGCATTGAGCAAATCAACTGCCAATCTTTGTTTGTTTGCACTTAGTGATCATTATCGTACGTCAACTACAGAGAGGGGCAGTAAAATTAATTGAGTGGATCCTCATAACGTTCCATCTTCATTTGGACGTGGTGTTTCCGATCGTATATTGTTTTGGTTCCTTTTTGAAATAATGCTACGTTGACATTAAAGTTATGAATCCAACCAGGAGTTCTAGTGGATCGACAGGCTTGAATTTAATTTTTTACTGCCTTTATTCAGTTGTGATGTCTTTTATGGCACAAAGGATTAAGCCTTTGGGGTTAATAAATCTCTGTTGGATGCGCCATGAATTTGGATTCATCATGCATCGTAAAGGTGATCCAACGCATGTTTGGTAACTGTGACTTGCCGAACCCCACCAATGAAAATGTCGATGCAATGTTTTTGTTTTCGAGACAAGTCTGCTACTAAAATGCCGACTTCGATTGGGGGAGAGGTTAATGAGCTCATGGCATGGGATAGAACCATCATGACGAACCTTATTTTCGTTGTGGACAAACTAGATACAGCACTACACGTATCATCTTATAGTTTGTTCTCGTTCAAATGATGGAGATTTTCGAAAATTAAAACCCTAGTTCTTAAGCACTAAAGTTATCGATCACTGTTAAAAAGTCAGGCTGGAAGCTTTGACCCAAAAATTTTGCCGAATGGTTTTTTTTTGTAAAACATTCCCCCAATTTCAAATTCTCGGTGGACGGACCATTCAAAAATGTTGAAGAGGAAATTTCCAAAACTCGAATGCAAAGGTTGAAGCGGTAAGCACAAATAATGCATTGGTGAACATCACCGTCTTCGGCTGGATGAAATCCGCCTTGTTTGCGGGCTTCGTTATTTTGTGGGCACGAAAAAATCAGGATTTCACGCCAGTGGAACCATAAAAATTCTACCTTGTTGGCAAAAACATAAAAAATCTGTTAGCTTCTATTTTAGCTAAGAAAGTTCGCTATAAACTGGTATGTGCTGGTTCGAACATCAAATCCAGTGTAACCAATGCATATCGGGTCTTACATATCGATCTAACGAAAATTCTGGGCACATTGTTTAATTTCCAGTATCAATGGGTTGGATAGCACAGTGGTAGTGATGTCCATTATCACGAGCATGATGCTAGTTCAATTCCGCACTGGACCAGCCACGCCTCTCATACTTCTGGGCTCGGGAAATTAGTATCGGACTTGTCTGAAAAAAAAAATCACTCCCTGAAAT